>JBBPMX010000064.1:0-33687 GCA_038090515.1 Pulveroboletus cf. viridisquamosus | reverse complement strand
CTCGTTGCTTGCAACAAGACCAATCCGACTTCTTCCGCCCGTTCCGAAATTACAGGACACCCCCGGAGTTGTGACAAGGGCGCACCACATACGGTGAAGCCAAGTCCTGCTCGAACTCCGGAGTTCCAGAGTTACCTCCCGGAGATCCCGGTTCTAACAAAGATCCATTTCTCTTACTCAATAGAATACCATTCTCTCTATGCTTGATGCTGGTCACTCTCTTTCAGCCATTGCATCTGCAACTCATCTCTATGCTTCTACCATCTCCAGACTTTGCTCCAAGAAGTGTTCTGAGCTTCAGAATCTATTGGAGGTCATCCATTCAAGCTTTTCTCTGCTAGTATTCATTATGGCATTTGTCTTATTTCTTCTGGAAAGGCAGAGAATGCTATTCAGGTGACCAAGGCTCTTACCAATATTGTCAATACACCTCTCTCCACCACCACAGTACACTGGCACTTGAAGAAGGCTGATATGAAAGCTATGGTCAAGTCAAAACACCCTCTTTTTTCAGCAAAGCATTGTAAAGCTCATCTGAATTTTGCCTATGCTCATAAGAATTGGACTGTGGAGGATTGGAAGAAGGTGATATGGTCTGATGAACCTAAAATTAATCACCTAGGGTCAGATGAGCACAAATAGATGTGGAAAAAGGCAGGTGAGGGGCTCAGTGATAGGGTGGTGCAAGGAATGGTCAAGTTTGGAGGTGGTTCCTTAATGATGTGGGGCTGTATGACTTGGCAGGGAGTTGGCTATGCTGCCAAGATTGGTGGTAGGATTTGTTGTCGCATATTGCATGTGCGCCTTAGTTCAAACGTAGTGCGGTCATAGAGCCACCGCGATTACATAATCACAAACAACCTTCGGACTGTACTACATCCTCTACCCATAATAACCATAACGACTTTCTCCACCATTTGGGCTATTGGGCGTCCTATTGGACCACTCCTCACTTTCTTGCGCTAAAAGGATTAATATCAGGCTTATCCTTATAAAGGAGCTTATAAGGGATATGCCAGTTATATCAGTGAAACAATGTCCTATTATACAAATAGCATGTGTTACACTTGATCCTGGAGGGTCAAGCACAGACTTGGTGAGAAGATCCTAATCTTTGAGTCAAGGGGTTTCCTTGTAGATAACTAGATCAAGGGTTTATCCTAGCAGCAGCTAGATGGGGGACTTCCTGGTGAAGCAGGTGGACTAAGGACAATCCCTTGTATTCAGGATGGGACACAGGTATGAGCAAAAGCACTCACTCAAGTGTAGAGCAAAGACACAAGAAAAGGAATAAGACTTGTATAAGCCAAGTAGATCTAAGCTAAAGATATGAAGGACTACATGGCATGGTTTATATATGAGGACAGAAGATGCTGAGTAATTGTATAGAAACTGGAAGAATGTGAAAGAATAATGGCTGACTGATTAATGAGTCAGCAAGCCAATAGCAGGAGAACTGCTATAAGTAAGTGTGGAATTAGAAGAACACAAAGGAACATGAAAGAATCAAGCATGTGGATGAGGGAACTATGAGTCTAGTGTAAGGAGAACTAGATGAGAAGGAAAAGTAAGTCCAGCAATAAAAGAAAAGAGTACATCTAAGAGCAAATTGTAACAGCATGTATGAACTATGGAAAATTCCAACTAATTACCTGGAATGCAAGTCTTAAGAGATATAGCTTCAGAGTTATCTATGGAAATACATATAAAGCATTTTGCATGACCATTTTGTTAGGGTTCATATGGAGTGCTCTGGAATACATGTATTCCATTGTCTACTAGAAGCTTGTTAAAAGCATTCAACTTATACTCTTCCCTTACATCAGATATCTATCTTTTAATCATTGCATTGAATTGTGCCTGAGTCATTGCAATAAAGTGCTTTGTCACTATCAATGCTGTATTTTTATGTCACAAATTTTTTGTGAAGGTGTAAAGGAATTACCATATATTGCCATAAGGTCAGATGGTATTGTAATGCCTCTTAATATAAATTTGACAAAAATATAAGATTTTTTTGCATTGAAATGCCTATAATAATAGCCTTGTGATGTCCAAAATAGGGTTAGGATGACTTATAAGGCAGTCAAAAGGGGTCTTAAGGTGGTGGCATTATCATGGTAAAAAAAAATTGTGACATAGTGCACAAAGGTGCAATTCATGCAAAGGATATGAAATTATTCACAAATGTAATGATATATTTATAGCAGTGATACAACTCAATAGGGAATGATTTGAGGTCAGAGTGTACAAGCTCAAATACATGAGTAGCTCTGCAAACATCAGGTGGGTAGGTGCAATTAGGTATCTTGCTCAAAGCATAGCCAGAATAGATCTTGTTCTCCTGTGATATATCAATCTCAGGGAAGCCTTGCATATGTTTTCACACATGCTTCAAAATCTCCTTAGAGGAATGACTAAAATGATGGTGAAGGATATCTCAGGTAGGCATAGACCTAGTGAAGAGATTTCTGATACTAGGGATATTTTGGAAAGTGTATATATTTGAGCCTAAATGGAGCAAGTAATAATCCATCACCATGTAACACATCAATCTGATTAGCTGTACCATTAATAGTACTCCAGCACATAGCAGGCAGCCTAGGGAAGTGAGGCACACTTGCAAGTTAGGTAAATACTTAATATCATGCAATACTACAGTTTGGGTGCAGCCAGATAAGTCATGCCATGGTACTATCACATGACCTTTAACTTCAATGAATAGAATGGAGGCAGCAGTGTGAACTGGTATCTCAGCAAAATCTGAACAATTGGGGAAAAAAGTGCAGAGAAACACCAAAATTGAGAATACAGACAGGAAACTCAGGTTTTCTACATTATGCACATGAATGATCAGAGCCATAGGCACAAACAACAACATCCAATTGGCAAAATACTGATATATTTAATGTAAAGTGAGCAACAAAACTAACCCAATGTTTATATTATTGTGATTATTAAGCTAATATCTAGAGAACTACTAAATGAAGATCCCTAAACCTAACCCTTGGCAGAAAGCCCTGATAAAGGGCTTTCCAAATATATATACATCTCTTAGCTAATTCTTGCTATTTCAGGAAATATTCCTATATTAAACAGATATACTTATTAGGTCAGCTTTGCAGATAGCACTTTCCCCAAGTGAAGAAATATGGTAAGGGATGTGTGTGATCACATGATTGTGGGAAGTTGGGAATGTGTGAGCATGGGAAATAAGTTAGGTTCACAACAATATATTCCCAAATACATAACTCACACTAGCTCTAAGATATAACTGAACACAGGGCTGCAGAGAAAGAGTTCATATGGCAATTGCTCAAGTGTTATCAAAGCTAATTACTATTTATTGCTATGTAGTCAAATTCCCTCTTCCCCTATGTAAGGCCCAGTCTATTATTTGATTGTATATGCCATGAGACACATAAGGTTTCAGTTTTGGTGTCTACTAACTCACATTTTCAATTTGATCAAATAGTAACATAACAGTAGCAAGTAAGTCATACAAGAAACTACAGATAAAAAAGGAATGCCATGTGAGCTTACCAATGTAAGTGAAAGGAACAATGGCTAATGTTTGTAAGTCAGCCATACTTTTGCTTTTGTCATATCTTATCTAACCAGGAATCTTGGACCCAACTCCAGACACTTTTCCTTGACCTCCAGTGCATTCTCAATGAGTCCACACCTCTAGCATTCTAGCATACCATATTTAGTTATCCTTATTCTGCACTTACATTCTATTCCTCACTTACAATACTTAGCCACTTGGCAGAAAGCCCTGATAAAGGGCTTTCCAAATATATATACATTTCTTAGCTAATTCTTGCTATTTCAGGAGATATTTCTATATTAAACAGATATACTTATTAGGTCAGCTTTGCAGATAGCACTTTCCCCAAGTGAAGAAATATGATAAGGGATGTGTGTGATCACATGATTGTGGGAAGTTGGGAATGTGTGAGCATGGGAAATAAGTTAGGTTCACAACAATATATTCCCAAATACATAACTCACACTAGCTCTAAGATATAACTGAACACAGGGCTGCAGAGAAAGAGTTCATATGGCAATTGCTCAAGTGTTATCAAAGCTAATTACTATTTATTGCTATGTAGTCAAATTCCCTCTTCCCCTATGTAAGGCCCAGTCTATTATTTGATTGTATGTGTCATGAGACACATAAGGTTTCAGTTTTGGTATCTACTAACTCACATTTTGGATTTGATCAAATAGTAACATAACAGTAGCAAGTAATTCATACAAGAAACTACAGATAAAAAAGGAATGCCATGTGAGCTTACCAATGTAAGTGAAAGGAATAATGGCTAATGTTTGTAAGTCAGCCATACTTTTGCTTTTGTCATATCTTATCTAACCAGGAATCTTGGACCCAACTCCAGACACTTTTCCTTGACCTCCAGTGCATTCTCAATGAGTCCACACCTCTAGCATTCTAGAATACCATATTTAGTTATCCTTATTCTGCACTTACATTCTATTCCTCACTTACCATACTTAGCCACTAGCCTTGCTCTCAGTCACCCTCCATTCCTGTTCTCCACTTAGGAGCATATCTCCAGCCCACTTAGCATCTGCCCTCCAGACTCTTAGTAATACCTATGTTTTGCATCTGTATATAAACCTCTGTATTCTGCTATACATATATACCTCAGTTTGAATATTGATTTGGATTCTCTGGTCCTTTGACCAATCTGACCCCCTTGACCCCCTGGACTCTTCTCTGACCTACTCTCAACCTTTGTTGCTTGCAACAAGGTCAATCAAACCTGTTCCTATCCTCCAAAGTTACAGGACATGACAGGACTTGTGACAAGGGTACATCACATAAGGTGAAACCAAGTCCTGTCCAAATTCCAGATGTTTCAGAGTTACCTTTCAGAGATCCAGTGTAAGACAGTAAAGGTAGGTGGGTGTATAAGTGAGTGGGCAAGTTGTACTTGTCATAAGGGGTCCTAGATAGGGTCTTTAGTGAGTGAGGGTTAGCTACAACTAACCTCAGTGAGTAAGAGTGGGAGAAAGCACAACTTGGATGATAATGCAGTATGAAAATAAGTAATCTGGTCAAGGATAAGGGCTGGATACCAACAGTGGGTTAAGGACAAGGGCCTGAAACAATGACAATGATGATGAAGACAATAAAGATAATACAGATGATAATAACTACAATGAAAAAGACAATTTCAGACAATAATGATGACTGACCAGGTGCAAAATGATGATATTTCCCTGGACTCTGTAATTATAGTGATGCCCAAGGCCCTATGAAGGGATACTCAATTATAAGTATCAAAACATTAAGAAAAACAAAATAGTATAGTCCAAATACCAAACGAGAACTAATATACAATAGAATCAGCAGATGATAGGTAAAAATAAATGATCTGGTAGATGGAACCAGACTAGATAAGCAAAAGATGAAACAGACTAACCTCAGGATGATATAGATGGCATAGGGTATGACTGGGAGTCTTGTGGAATGCTTAAACAAGCTGAAAAGGACAGTTTACAACCATAGGAGGCCACTAGCTCCTACACTAGTCTTGACAGTATATTTAAACTCATATATTCACTATGGCCACTCACATCACACACTTTCATAACTGTGCCACTGGCACTAACCCACCTCTGTTCCCATGCTTCAATTCTCTTAGCATATTCACAAGCAGTCATTGAGGCCCTATCATATCTGTCCAATCCAGATCCTCAGATCCAACCCCAGACTCAACTCTGGACCTATCTCCTCTGACCTCCAGTGTATTCTTAATGAGTCCACATCTCTGACATTCCAGATACTCTCTATTTAGCCTTGTTCTCTGTATCATGTTCCATTCTTCGCTTACAGTACATAGCCACTAGCTTTGCTCCTGTCCACCCTTTGTCCCTGTGCTCTGCTTAGGAGCACAGCTCTAGCCTACTTAGCATTTGCACTCTAGACTATTACTAATACCTATGTTTTACATTCTCTGTATTTCTGTTGTAGATACCTCAGTTTGAATATCATCTTAAACTCTCTAGTCCCTAACCCTCTAATCTCCTCGAGTCTCCAGACTCTCATCTGACCCACCCTCAACCTCTGTTACTTGCAACAAGGTCAATCTGACCCTCCTTCATCTTCTGAAATTACAGGACAACCCAGACTTGTGATAAGGGCACACCACATAAGGTGAAGCCAAGTCCTGTCTGAACTCCAGACATCCTGGAGTTATATTCCAGAGATCCAGTTTTAACAGGCCCTGCCATCATCAACCAATTCCATAGCTTTTTCACCCATCAAACTCCAGTATCTATATTCTAGGCCTGTGCCTTTCAGCACTCACCAACTCCAGATGCATAGATTGCTTAGCTCCTAGATGACAAGCATTATGAATCCCCTTGCACCTAACTTTTTCCACCACACTCATTACTTCACTTTCCTTCACCTCACACTTTTTTAGACATATGACCTCTATGAGGCCAATCACATGACCAGTCACATGATGCATCCAGACCCTGATGTCATTCATGGCATCATGCCCCACAGGTTCCATGTGTAGACTATCTTAGATCCTTCCACAATTGGATCTCCTTGGCATTCCCATACCACCTCCTAGATCTTCTACAAAATACAAGGACCAAGCCTAGGCAAGGGCATGACACATAAGTCCTGTGCCAAGTCCTCCTAGGTACCCCCTTGCCATTCTGACCTCCATTCTTCTTCCCTCTCTACAAGCTTCATAGCACTAACCCTCAGACATCTGATCTGACTTGAGTCTAGAGGACCTGGACTTGACACATACCCCTACTACATTTCCCCACATCAGTGACAGGCTCCTGGAAATCTGCCCAAGGAAGCCCATGGCATTGTTGAGTGCCCCTAGGAGGATATTTAGAGTAAGGTAGAATGGGGGTGGCACTACCATCTCCACCCAGGCCTTCTTGCAATGCACCAGGCAATCTTCCTTTTCAGGGCCTGAACAGAGCCTGATGGCCTGGCCTCATTCCTCTTTTCCTTGCTAGGGCTTATCCTAAGATTTATCAGCTAGGTCCAATATCTGATAATGGACCACTTACCTGGATCTGACCTGTCACTCTCACCTTCCCCTTCTTCTTTGCATGAGCCTCCTTCTGCTCCTTGCTTGCCTTCTTGAGACACTTTTCCCAGATTTGCTTGGTGTATTCCTCTGCTGCTTTTCTGCACTCTTTGTACTCACATTCCACCTGCTTTACCTGCTCCTTGTATTCATGCTCTTCATATGCAACTCATTTAGCCTCCTCTCTCACATAGTGTTCCTCTGTGGCTTTCTCCTCTTCATGGTGCTGCTATATCTCTTGAAGCTGCACTGTGAGGGCAGCAATTTGTTTGTCAAGTGGCTTGGCAGCAGGCATGGTGGTTTGCAGTAGTGGCAAAATTTTGTGATTAGAGATTAAGCAAAAAATGACCTGTTAAAGCATTTAAACTCTGACATATGCTCATTGTGTGATCTCTCCACTCTGGTAATCCTCCAGCCTGAACCTAGCCAGCCTCAAGGGCTCAGCCTTAACAGGGGGGCACTGTTATATCTTGTTGGAGTTCAGATGTCACTTTGTAATCAACCATGCTTACCTAATGTTGGTTGGCCTTTATTCACTCACTCATTCCTTTTTGTGTAGAACTATTACTTATATCCCTGTAGACTTATATCTCCTACAGGTAAGCAGTTGCTTGACATAGCCAACTGAGACTTATATCTCCTACATATCTGTCCCAACTCCTATCAACTCTAACTTCTGAAGCCCCTAGTCCAACCTCCTTTATCTGACTCCATATCTTCCTCTCTCAGACTTCCCTCTTCCCTCTTGTACTTCTGCTATTTCCTTATATAGTATTCCCCTTCTACTTTCAACCCTTCATTTTTAGTTACAACCCTTAATCTATTCCTATAGACCCTTTGTCACACCATATGCCTTTCTACATATGTACTTTCCCTATGCCATATACTCCTCTCTTACCTAACATACCTTTCTATGTCTTTCCTGTTATGCACCATCTTTGTACCCCTTTCCTTTTGCTTACTTCATCTGTCACATGACTGGTCATGTGACTGGGTCTAGACCATGACATTATACCTTATGAACAATACCCCCTCTTAATTTCCATCATCTCTGCTTCTACATTACAGAACCCTCCTACAAGCATATACACTAGTCTAACCATATATAGTGGTTCATCCCATGGACCCTATGGTCTGTGCACACTGTTCCATAGTATATAAACCCAGGTGTCTCAGCTGGCATCCCCAGCTTTGACCACCTGTTATCCTTGGCTAATAACCTTGGGTGATTGAGTGCATATGAGCCCACCCTTCCATCTTCTCCTTATCAGGCTTGTAGAACCCTGTAAGGCTGATGTCAGTGATGCAGTGTTCTGACATTCATAAAATCTCCATTCTTTAGTCCAAACTCTGAACCAGACTTCTACTATATAAATCCCTAACATTCCATTTGTAACTCTCAGTATGAATATTAAGTTAGTCTTCTCCTGTGAAAAATCTAAGTAAAGGGCAGTAATTGCCCATTACACCAATTAGCAACAGTGGTAAGGTAAAGTAGAACTTGCACTCACCTTAGCCACTGCCTAAGGAGTAGCAGGAATGACTGAGAGGAACCCAGGAGTAAAGGTGAATATATATATAAAGTAGGTGAAGATGCAAGCATGAAGTCCAATTAACTCCAAAGTGAAGCAAGCAATCTCTGTAAGGAAATAGTGAAAAAGGAGGAGAAAATGGCATGGAGTTATGGAATGGGAATGAAGCAAAAATAGGGTAAGGGAATGACATAAGAAGTGAGTGCTGACATGACATCAAATGTAAGTCCAACCTTCCTATCCATCTTTAACTACTCCTATAGGACATTGATAACTCCTATATAGGAGTTGTAAGAGTTCATATAGGAGTTCATTAAGGGACTTCAGAGTTAGACAGGAGATCCCAGAGGAGATCAGAGTTGTCATCTCTAATATCTCCTACCTTCTATCTGACTTCCTCTCCCCACTCTTCTTCTCCCTCCTTTGAAATATGAGGACCAAGCCTAGGCAAGGGCATGACACATAAGTCTCACACCAAGTCCTACTAGATACCCCCTTGTCCACTCTGAACCCTGTTTGTCCCCTTCTTATGAACTCCATCTCTACTGACCTTTGAACCTCTGATTGGACTTGAGCCCAGAGAACCCAGACTTGACAGATCCATTCTAAGTGTTACTAGGCAATTCCCATTTTTAGGAGGCAATCCTCCTCAATCTCTCCCATCCATTCTAAGTGTTATTATGATATGCAAGCTCAGACAGATGCAGTGGTGTAAACAGTGGTGAATTACATAGTTAATCACACAATCAATATATTAATCTTATTTATTTTCTTGTTTTATAACATGTACATTAGAGAAATTGATAGACCATGGTATTAATACTCAGAATCAGGTTATATATGTGATTTATTGCAAAAGAGGAACAATTGATTATTAAGTAAATATTAAAATGACTATCTGTTAGGACTGGATCTCCAGGAGGTAACTCTGGATTGCCCAGCATTCAGACAGGACTCATCAGATTGATCTTGTTACAAGCAACAAAGGTTAAGGGCAGATCAGATAAGAGTCTGGGGACTCAAGGAGGTTGGATTGAGTTCAGAGACTGTCTAAGTTGATATTTAAACTAAGGTATCTACAACAGAAGTATGGAAACTTATATATGGATGTAAAACATAGGTATTAATAATGGTCCAGAGGGCAGATGCTACATAAACTGGAGCTGTGCTCCTAAGCAGAGCACAGGAATGAAGGGTGGGCAGGAGTGAGGCTAGTAGCTATGTATATAGAATGGAAAGTGGAACATAAGTGATAGAACAAGGAGGATTAAATATGGTGTGTCCAGAATGTCAGAGATATGTACTCATTGAGAATGCACTAGAGATCACAGAAGATCATCAGCAAACTCGCCCAAACTTCATGACAACTGGTGACGGTCCAAATAGTCCCAAGGTCCTGGCAACCCCTGGCAGTTTCTGACCAGATCACCACAGACTCAACTCATCGTTTCATGAGTGCTCACTAGATCTTGTTACACTTGATCCCGAAGGGTCATGCGTGAACTTGGTGAAGGTCCTAAGAGACTGAGACAAGGGGGTACCTTGCGAGGGGCAAGGTCAAGGGTTCATTCTGGTGGTACCAGACGAGGGTCTTCCCAGTGATGTGGGTGGTCTAAGGACATATCCCTTGCAATCGGGATGGGACACAGGCAAGAGCTAAAGCGCTCACTCAGGTATAGAGCGAAGACATGTGAAAGGGAAGTTAGGATTAGATAAGCCAAGTAGGTCTAAACTGAAAGACAGTGATAATACTTGGAGGTTTATATACGAGAGCAAAGAGTCACTGAGGAATCATATAGAAACTGAGAGAACAAGATGGAACAAGGGCTGACTGATCATTGAGTCAGCGAGCCAATAGTGAAAGGAACTCGATAAGTAATCAGAGAATCTTCTGGAAGGGGGGGAGAATAAATGAGCACATGGTGGGAGGGGCTACAAGCCTAGCATAATGAGAGCTAGGTGAGGAGAAATATGTCCAATGAAAGGGAAAGAAACGAAGTATACATTAAATCATAACAGATCTCACTAGATTGACCTCACCCAAGGCCAGTGCCTGCCAGTGCTCGCCAGAACCCATCATGTCCTTCGACATGTGAATGTAGTACAGCAGAATATATTAGAGGTCAGGATTCTCATCCTCACAGGACTCATCCCCAGAATTTTCTGCACTGTCTGCATTGTCCGATACTACCTGATCCAATCCAGAGTAACCATACTCATCTATCTCATTGCTGAGTTCTTTGTCACTTGATAGCTCCTCCTCCCTCTCAATGCCCATACCGCTCCCTGATGCCAATCCCTCTTCACTGCTACTCTCTTTATCTTCAGAATCATTCGAATTATCCATTGATACATCGCTTTCGTTGCCACCTTCTTCAGCCCTATTGGTTGTCTCGAGATCATGCTCCAGAATGAAAGGCTGACTGTCAAGCTTGTCCCAGTCATCAGAGAGACAGTGTGTCACCTCATGGACTGACTTGTGTCCTACTGCTCCACCTCGATACCTCATAAACATATCTCAATCAATGAAACTAGAATACCTGTAATTAGATATAGCTCTCAAATGAAATCATGACTTACATATTGACAGAGTACCAATCCCAATCTTTGTCTTCGTCCAAATCATGGTGCACTATTGATGGCAGCAATAACTCAGCAATATGGCCATAGCGGAAGCAAGGAATCAGATGAATGCTATGAATCACATCGTCTGGGTTGATAAAACCAAATGCCTCAGAATCACCCTTTTGATAGAAACCAATGCAAGGCAGAGAGTATGCAGACCACCCTGACTTGAAATTGGTCCTGTGTGCAAACCACCATACCCACAAAAAGTTGAATTGTTTAGGGCCTGGATTGGATATTTCAGGGCCACAGTACTAGGCATTCACATGGAAAATGCCGACGACATGAGCGTACCAATACAGGTGTGCATTATCAGTATCCTTGTATGAAAGGACCATGATATTGGCATGAGTCTTTGGGTTGACCAAGTCTTGTGTCTGCTGGACATCATATGTTGTGTAGTTGATGCACAGAATGTTGTGTTGATAAATATGATTGTTGGCAAAGATCAGATTGTTGCACTGTGATTGAGTGAACTCCTGCATGTCTATGGAACTGTACAGGAAGTGCCCTAAGATGTGATTCTTCAATTTCGGCAGGCAGTCCTATGTGCGAGTATCTATGTTAGTGTAATCCCATAACTATATACCCACATACCTCCAGCGCAATGTCATTTCTGTTATGGGATAACCAACCACTTAGATTGTAATAATGTTTCTTACTCTGCAAGATCTGATAATGAGCTTCTGGTGAACAGTCAGGCAATGGCTCTTGATCATATTCCATATTTGGTGGCAGCCTTTCACCAGTCATCTGTCCACTTGCTCCATTTTCATCAGCAATTTGATGGTCCATATCCCAAGTCCTATGTAGTAATCGTTCACGCTGTTGATGCTTTGCGATTCCTTGTGCAAAGGAGATCTTGTTCATTCTTGAATAAAACCGCTTTACATGGCGATGTTCTAGCTTGCCCTATGATTTTATTAGTGTAAAATTGTGTTACAAATGGTCTACTTACCACCTGAGTAAAATAGTTGTCCATTGTGCTATATAACTATATAGATGTGATGTAGTCACCAAGCGCATGCAGCTTATATGTTGACATATTGAACACCTGAGGTTTGTGTGATGGCGTTGCATTGCCAAGAGACTTGGATAGATCCTTTGTGGTTTGCTTGGCCTTTCGTCAAGTGTGGGTGGCTGTCTCATGCAGGAGATCATATGTTGTGAACATGTTATAACATTCCCGCACAAACCTGTGAAAGCATTTTCCCAGGCAGGTTGTGCTGTTGCTAAAGTGGAACAAGGTCATTTCAGTATGCATCCGAAGCTTTCCAAATGCATGCCATGTAGCTAGTTCAAATAAGAGGTCAAGGACAATTGTGTTATGGGATTCTGGAAACAGCCCATCAAATACAGGAATTGCACACTACCAAATTATGAGATGTTAAATTAGTTTATTAGAAATGAACATACCTGAAGAAGGTCCTCAAAATCCCTTGCTGCTAGCTTTGTGAGATCTGACATGTTAGCACTGAACTTGCATATCATGTCTTGACCATATGTCGGCACACGTCGGAAGCTACATTGTAAGCCTGATTATGACCACATGATATGCCTGACCACTTACCAGGCATTAAGTTCCTGTATTGCATTGTCACCTACCTTAAACAGAATATGGATGAGATGGGTGAGCATAGCTTTCCAAGCACCAAGCTTGAACTTGTGCATAAAATCAGGTACAAGCATTGAATAGAAGCTAAACCCAAACTTGTTTAGCTTCTCAGAAAACACATTCTGAATTGTAAACCAGTTAGTTAGAACTGATTCATCTGTGAAGTACGTACCTATGTTGGAATGAGTGACTTGGCACCAAGCACACCTTCAACTGCTTTGCTGATGACATTGTGTCCATGGTCAAAAATGGCCCTGCATGCACCTTCAACCAGTGTGCAATGAGACAGATCATCTACATGCGCTTGTTTATCTCATATCTGTTGGTCCATTTTCATACCTAGCTTGCATATCCACTCCTTGCTAATCAGGCAATGTAGGCAAGGACATCACCCAAGGAACTTCATGCACAAGAGTAGTATCTTAATAACCTAAGTTATTCAGAGATAAGTTCAGGAAAATGGGAATGACTTCTTGGGATAATCTGCAGCATATGTAAAAAGGTGCAAAAACACACAGCATGACACTCCGTCTGCAAACCTAATTACTGTTGTTGTATATTCCATTCTCAATATGGTAGTCAACTAATGCTTATGTAATCAGTGTTACATCGGCTGGTTTACTGTAGATTTCTACCTTAGTGACTTATACTGAGGTACTACAGCACCACCTTCTTGTTTCAACAGATTATGAGCCCTGGTTGTGCTCAGTAGCCAAACCTCAAGTTACTCAAAAAATGGATTTTTTCAAATGCTCCATGGAACTCTCCCGCAATGGCAGCAATTGGACAGAGTGGTGCGCAGCCACCATGGAAGCCATAGAAGTGCACAGACTGCGAGATTACCTCGACAGACCTGTGGCACACTCAGACCAGCAGTCTGAAAGTCTCACGATGTTAATTATAACATCTACTATTCTGATTCCATTTTAATAGACATGCTCTTGCTTGGAACAGCATACAAATGCTATGAATACCTGATGACTCGATTCAGACAGCTAACAGTAACCCACAAGAGCACACACACAGCCATGGCAGTGGCACTCAAGGATGAAAAGGCTGTGGAGAAGTCAGAAGAGGAGACAGCTACTGAGAAAGTCAATAAGACTGTCGACACCCCCATAGTGAGCACGATGAGCGCTGCACGAGCAGTGCCGACTGACACACCACATACTTCACGAGAATGACTGCTTACAAAGTGACCCGGCCGAGATGTCTTGAAGACCGAGAGGCTGGAGATGGTCGAGATGGTGGATGCGATGGAGGAGGGTGTTAGAGGTAGCTGGCAAGCTGAAAGGCTGGAAGGAAAGAAGAAAAAAGATCGAAACAAGTCGATTGTACTCACTGAGGAAAGCGCAACGGAGTGCAGGCGATCTGAAATGGCACTGCACAAAAGTCATCAGCCCGACTCGAGGACACATGACAACTCACCTGGGTCACCCCCCATACCCGATGAATTCTGCAAAGGCAAAGACCTGCTACTTGTACCCCTGAGCTTGAAGCTTGAGAGGGGGAGGCAGATGACTGTAACCTGTGAAGCTCTGGTGAACAGAGCGAGCAGGATGGTCAGTGGAATGCACCATAGTGTGCATGACGAGCGTGAGAAGCCTGAGGCAACTCAAGGAGCCTTGAGCAAGAAGGAGAGAGTAGCCATGAGGCAAAACAGGCGGTCGGGGGTGAAAGGTGACAATGGCAGTAGAGCGCGTTGACCTGAGGAGCCCATGGATCCACCTAGCAGAGCTAGCGACGTACCTTAGAGCCAACAGGCTGAATCTCTGAGCATTGAGCTTGAGGGAGGGTAGAGAGCATTTGCGAGCTCTGATGCCACATGTGCTGAGGTCGATGAGGATGTGCTGGGGCATTCACTTGGCGACAAGGACCCTAGGAACGTGCCCAAGAAGCTGCAAAGATTGTCAGAGCAGCAGCAAGTCAATGCAAAACAGCCCAACTCACCTATGAGGTTCACAGACCTGAAACGCACCGTGTACAATCCAGAAGGCAAAGCGAATGCACCTGGAGGTCAGAAAAGCCCATTGGAGCACCCACAGGACATGTCGGACCCACACACTGATGAAATGAGCGCGCAATGTCGAAGTCCTGGGTCAGGAGGGCGACTGGGCAAGGAGGTCGAGTTGTGGGACAGTGAGTGCAGAGGACCACATGGAAACGATGGATATGACATCCAGATGGATGAGATATGGTGCCAGGAAGGTGACAAGGCAAGTGGCTGGCGTTGTGACTCGAAACAAGTCAAAATGAGATCGCTAGCTGCAAGCAGAGCGAGTCAGTGTGGAAACTGCAAATGAAAGCTGAGGAACGTACCTAGGCCACCCATGGCATCTACAAGATCCCGCAAACGTCCTATTGACCACCCAAACCCTCCACATCGACGCGGAAAGTCGAAACCACAATCCAAAAGATCAGCAAGACAGGACTTACCAAGTCCACTGTACAGCTGCACCAAGCTGATCCGAGCAAATTGAGAAGCTCGGATGCAATCCAGATAACCTGCAGAAGCAGGGGGAGTGTCTTGAGGAGCAAGCTGGTGACGAGAAGTGAGAACAGATGAGTAGAGAGGCAACCGTGTGCACTGAAGCCAGAGCGGATAGACGCAAGTCATGACTTACCATATATGGTAACTGCTCAGCACAGCCACACAGACTCATCATGACCGACACAGACTCACCAAGGTCGACCCGGACTCACTAAAGACACATCTAGGATGCATAGAAGGCACGAAAATATATATTCAAGGCTACAATACTCTGCACATATGCAAATGATGCTGCAAAAACGAGTCGAGGAGATGAGATACTGCACTCAGGCAAGTCCAACCGCACCCGAGGCACAATTACCCAATTAGGAAGGTGCGCGCATGGACATGCTGCAACCACATGAATTCAACTGGACTACCTCACAGATTTGAAAGATACCTGGATTCTTGATACTGGATACCCATACTTGTGATAGAACCTATTGGAGGTATTTTTCCCTTTAATTATTTAGGTTTCTCCTGCTAAACTACCACATCTTCACTTGAGGGAGTGTGTTGTCGCATATTCCATTCTCGATATGGTAGTCAACTAACGCTTATGTAATCAGTGTTACATCAGCCAGTTTACTGTAGATTTCTACCTTAGTGACTTATACTGAGGTACTACAGGTAATTGGTACTACACTAATACAGTGACTTATACTGAGGTACTATAGCACCACCTTCTTGTTTCAACAATTACCATCCCAAACTTGTATGCATCCAAAAATTTGGTATCGAGCAGAAATGACCAGATGCCTTGCATAAGTTTGCACTTGCAATGCATAAGTACTGTTGCTGTCACACTCACTCCGAATGTTTTAATATAGAAGTCCTGAATGGTATTGGACAGCTAGATTGATAGGGTCAGTCACAGCATCAAAGGACTCTGAATAACACTAACCTTAGGTATATATGCGAGATGATGTGCAGCAAAGGAAGTAGGTTTCACATGAGTGTATTTCAACTGGTTACCAAAAAATAAGTAAATTGGCCAGAGAGCCACATGACTGAAGGATGTGAGATGGATAGAGTCGGACCAGAGCATGACTGTGGCAATAACAGTCTCGAGATTAGAGCCAGGGATAGAGGTATTATTGATGTTCACATGTTCCTGTAACATGGAGTCGGCTGTATAGAGTTCCATGATGATTCGTTCTGGTAAGTGTGTCTTGTCGGGCTGCCAGTACAACTTGTAAGGTGTCACATGGAATGTCCGTGTGACAGGCTTCTCAAAAGTGGACCTCATGACATCTCTGATTGGCCAATAATATAACCCTTCAACATTAAAGATGGGGGCAGTGTTCTTGGGCTGCTTCACCTTCTCACAGGGAAGTCGGATTGGAATTGATGCTACATGCCATATGTCAGCAGTAAAAAAGGATGATAAAGGGTCAGATGACACCTTATTAAGATGCTTCATCTCAGAACATGCACTAAACTTGCACAAGTGTTCACAGTCAAAGTTGTCAGCCAGAAGAACAGTTTGCATGAGATGGTCAAGGTCGTGAAGGGACTTCTGGGGAGAGCTATCATAAAACCAGTTAATGAGACACCAGGTCATTGGATTAAGAAACAGTGTGAAGTATTCATGACGTATGGAGATAGTGGGGTTTGGGCTAGGTTCATTGTGAAACATTGAACCATCGCAGAGGTGATCCAGAGCGGTTATATCTGCCAGGTCATATGTTGGGAAGTCACCATGATATTCATGGAACATGTCATGAGTGTTGGGTTCCATGCAGAAGCGCTGAGGTAGATCATCAGCAGATATATCCATCATGACTTCCTGGTCCATGGCATCCGCAATGTTGCCAAGTTCATCTGAATTCAGCTGATCTGCTGTGTGTGCCATCAATGTGGAGGTAGGCAAAGGTGGCAGCTTGTTATGAAAACACCTTGGAAGGCAATGGCTGTGACTGGGAAGGCCCGATGGACATTGCTCAACATCCTCACCCAGATCAGGCCCATCAAACTAAATAAATGATCATAAGTGTGTGTAAGAGAACACACTGACCACTAACTGCTGAAAATCAGCTAGTTGCTGTGCTCATATGGCATCCTGCTCACTCTCAAGCCGTTGGCATTCTGCCTGTGTTTGAGCTTCAAGTTGAGACTGCCGCCATTCTTCCTCGGCTCTCACCTTAGCATGATTCTGATGTTCCTGCAGTAAATCTTGTAGGCCTAGGTTTTTTTAGGGGCACCAATGAGCAGTGTGCACGGAAAGGCCATGCTGACCCTTAACTGTTCTGCATGGGCAGAAGAGCTCAGCCATTGGAGGTGTAGGGAAATCTGTATATTAAAGTATAGTATAGTGTGGCCACAGCCACATGAACCAGCAGTGAGTGGGGAGGGGCTGCCCAAATAGAGCCAAAACTGTAACGTAGCCACTGAACCTTAACTTTATCCATCTCTCTCTAGTACTATCCATGGCCAACATCAATATCCCTATCAATCCTGCCCTACTGCCCATGCCACCTGCAGATAGCAACTCTGCCATTGAAAATAAATGAAAGGCCGACCTAGCTAATGAAATGTCGGTTGTCCCAAGCAAGAAAAAGATGAAGTGAGCCTATTTACTCCACTGTGTATACTGACAACATTGTCTAGAAAAGCCGAAAAAAGTATTCAGATAAAGAGGCATATGAGCTTTCTTCCTGAAAGCTCGTATGCCTTGCACATCCATTTGGCTCACCACAACTTGCATTGAGCATCGGTTTGAAGTATGATAGTGGCTGTGATGGCGAAATAAACATGTAAGTAATCTCTTCTATACATTCCAGTATACAAGTCAATGACCACCAGCTTAACAGGGAGGAGGAGGACATGCTCTGTCAGCTAGATTTTTATTATGCAATGCTACTCCATTCGCTGCATCTGCAGGCCAATCTGGAGGTGCCAAATCAACTCGACACAAAGGAACTTCAAGATATTTGCACATGGGTAGGCATCTATTCATGCATATATGTATATTTAACTAGTCTTTTCCATGCAGCTCACAAGGGGAATGGGTGAACAGTGGTCAATGGATGTCGGCACCCTCAAACACGTTGAGCTGACATATTTAACCCTTGCCTGTGACCCACTCAACCCTCCGATTGGAAAGAAGGAGGATAAGTCTGATCACGGTTTCAATCACCCCCAGATCACATGCATGCTTTGCCCACACAAAAAGCTAGCGATATTTGATAAAGATTCAAATGCATGCATACAAACTTTCTGCTGGCATGGATGCTGACCTGTTGCAGCGCCATGGCCACATTGCAAAATGGCCAGATCAAAGCCACAGCAAGCAACTGGCCTACCATCTTCTATGAAGATGGTGTCTACGATCCAGATGACAGATTAAAGGGTCTGTTTCACAGACATGCAGCATTTTGGGTAAGTCTCTATATCTTTTTCGATTGGCTGCTCTGATTAGTTTCTACAGTTTTACACACATCTTTTTATCGGCCCGTCAGCTGCAGCAACTGACACCACCATCAGCAATGTGTCTAGGCCATCAAAGAATCATCTGTGGGGTCTGACAAAGGTGACCCCTGAGATCATTGCATATGTACATGTAGTGGCGTGTTCTCACTCAACTGAAGACGTTCACTAGCTGATCATATTTGAAGCTGTATTTTACTCTAAGTACTGCACCTCAATGGTCCACACATGTTGAGCAAATGGATCTGGAGCAGATGGCATCACTAATCATTCAGATGTTCGCTGAAACTGATAACTGGACATATGCTACACTGGCTTGGTGGAACATGTATGTGGTACATAAAATTTTATATGCTACTGACCAAGATTCTTTAGGTGTGCCTTTTCTAAAAGCACATCCTTGAACACAGAGACAGACTTGGAAGACGATGCTGCGGTCATCCATATCCAATGTGCTGCCTCAGGAAACACAGGGAAGACCAAGCGTCCATCTCAGGCAGAGTGTCATGTGGCAGAGGCCATCAAATTTACAACTCCACCTCCCCAGGACTCAGATCACAATAAGACACCTGAGATGTTTGCACTGGCCCTGGCATCAACTCCATCAACTTCACTCAGTGGAACGTTGGAACCCGTCTCGGGCACATTTACCAAGATGGTGGGTGCTGAGGACTCTGACCTCTCCCTGGCCCCTTCAGACAATGAGGCAGGGTTCATCTACTCTAGGGGACCTGACCCTGCTACTCCTCAGGTTGAATCTGACATACATGAGCCAGCCATGCCATTGGGGGGGAACCCCATAGTATCTCAAGCCATGTTCATTGCTGCTGGTACCACTAATATGAGAAACCCAACAGCAACTTGCAAAGTGAAGAAGGGTGGTAGAAGAACTCATGGATGCAACAATGGATTTTAAGCAACAACCTTGGACTCTAGACTCTCTCAAATGCCTTCACATCATGCACTACACATTTGGACTTGGCGCATGATTAGACAGCATCACATTTTGATGAACTTTAAACACTTTAAGTTATCTCTTGCTGCATTAATCATGCACTGTGTACTTGGACCTGACACACAATTATTCTGCCTCCTGTTAGACAAAGTTCAATCACCTTTTCTTGCTGCATACACATCACGCATCCTTTACTCGAACCCGACACATGATTATTCTACCTGCTGTTAAACAAACTTCAATTCTCTCTGTCAAGTCCGGTTTCTCTGGACTCAAGTCTGATCAGAGGTCCGAAGGTTAGTATACGAAGTTTGTGAGGGGACGAATGGAGTTTGGAGTGGCATAGGGTACCTAGGAGGACGTTGGTGCAGGACTTATGTGTCGTGCCCTTGTTTAGGCTCTGTCCTTGTATTTCGTAGGAGGGGAGTAGGGAGTAGGAGAGAGGGGGGGTTGGACGAGAGACAGGAGGTGACTGGTTTGATATTTGTACAGAAGCAGAATACAGGAGCTTTATATACTGAAGTCCAGTCCAGAGTTCGGACAGAGGAATGGAGGACCATATGGTAAGGTACGTTGGGTAAAAGGGAAGCATATGGAGACGGGGAACATACATAGTGAGAACATATGGTGTGGGGAAGGGTCGAAGGGATGAGGCTAAGGGTCATAACTAGAGAATGGAGGGTTGAAGGTATAAAGAGAATACTAAATAAGGAAAGCGAGGGAAGTCTGATACTAGGAGAACAGAGTCTGATATGAAAGGACAAAGTCTGGATTACGGAGGAACGGAGAAGGAGTGAAGGGTCCGGAGATTGGAGATTGGAGCAGATATGACAGTGCCCCCCTATTAAGGCCGAGCCCTCGAGGCTGGCTAGACTCGAGTCAGGGTGGATGGTCATGTGACTAGCGCGAGTCGGAGTTTGAAGAGGTAATAGGTCGCGTCTCACTTATCTTGACCCTGTCCTCTAACCACAACCAGCTACCCATGCCACCACCCTTTATTGTCATGCTCACTGCCAACCCACTCAACAATCAAATTGCAGCTCTTGCAGCCCAACTGCAAGAGATGCAACAGCACTGTGAAGAGGAGAAGACCGAGGAGGAGTATTGTGCCCAGGAAGAGGCGGAACGAACTGCATGCAAGGAGCATGAGCACCAGGAGCAGGCTGCATGGGCTGAGCATGAGCGTGATGAGCGCAGGAAGGCGGTGGAGGAGCGTGCCAAGGGCATCCGGGAGGAGTGCCTCAAGAAGGCGAAGGAGGAGCAAGAGGTGGTGCGAGCCAAGGAGAAGGGGAAGGCGAGGGTGACAGGGCACAACCAGGTACGTGGCCCATTCATTGGGCCTCGGACATGACTAACAGAGGTCCGCAGGACGAGGCCATCGAATTCCCAAGCGAGGACGAGGACAATGGGGGCAAGCCATCGACGTCGGTCCAGGCCCTAAAGAGGGGACACGAGGCCACCAACCCCAGGTGGTCCCCATGTGCACAGTGCATACAATGGGGTGAGGAATGCTGGCCCCCGCAACAGGGGTCAAAGAGGAGGTTGTGCCGTGTGTGCACGTGCAGCCACCTCATCTGCAAGAGGAAGGAGGCCCCAGAGAACCACAAGAAGGCGGACAAAGAGGACGAGGAAGACTGCCCAGCGCCTCACAAGAAGGCCCAGGTGGAGGTGGTGATCCTGCCCCCTCCCCTATCCTACTATGGGCACCCTCGTGGCCCTTCTCATGAAGGCCATGGGGTTGCTTGGCCTCATTGCCAGGGGTTTCACACCCCTGCGAGAGGAGTTGAGGGGGCTCCGAGAGGAGGTTGCAGGGGTGTGGGTGAGGGGGCGCGGATTTGAGGAGGTGGGAATGCAGACGAGGGCGGATCCGGAGGTGGAGAGGACAGAGATGGAGGTGCAGACGGAGGGGATGGAGGAGGTAGAAGCAGAGGCAGAGGTGGAGATGGAGACAGAGGCGGCCCTAGAAGAACCGGAGGCCATGTAAATAGAATTCTTTTGTCTTTCATTTTTCTTTGTAATGAATGAAGTCTGAATCAGAGTAAGGAGTGAATAGGAGGAAATGAAGGAAATGAAATGAAAACAGAGTAAGTACTCAAGGAGGAAGTGGTCCAGACTTGTCCGGGTACCTCCGGTGGAAGTCTGAGACTAAGTCCAAAGCATGACCTAACTCCATAGCTAGTAACCAAGAAGTCTTGTTGTCAGTCCCTTCATATCCGAGCCAATGCACCAAGTACAGGAGTTGGCAGTGATGCCTTCTCCAATCAATCTTGGAGTCTAGGATCTCCACGATCTTGTACTTGGGTTCTCCGTCAACCTCGATCGGAGGTGGTGGAGGTTGGACACGGTTCGGGATGGAGTTTGGGGTGGAGGGTTCTAACTGTGAGACATGAAAGACTGGATGTATGGATTTCATAGAGTCAGGTAATCATAAGGTAAAGGAGTGTGAACCTGGCTTAGCAATAATAGTGAAGGGTCCTAAATATCTTTTGGAAAGTTTTTTTGAAGGTCTTGTGGACTGGAGGTATTTTGCCTTAAGGTATACCTGATCTCTGATAGTGAAGTTCAGAGCTGGGGATCTTCTCACGTCTGCTGGTCCTTGGTAGTGCTTCTGCGCCTCCAGCATCTCTGATTGGAGGAATTTGTGGAGTTGGTCCAAGTCCATGACATAGGACTGGGCCATGGAGGAGGTGAGAGTGGTATCGGAGTTGACGGAGAGGTTTGGGTGGTAGCCCTTGTTAGTGAAGAAGGGAGATATGCCAGTGGTAGCACTAGGCACATTGTTGTAGGAGAATTCTGCGAGCAGAAGGAGTTCCGACCAGTTGTCTTGCTGGTAGTTGCAGTAGATCCGGAGGTATTGCTTGAGGGTCTGATTAGTGCGCTCTGTCTGACCATCTTCTTCAGGGTGGTATCCTGAAGTGAAGTGTAGGTGCATGTCGAGAGCTTTACCTAGTGACTGGAAGAAGTGCGATATGAACTTGGAGCCCCAGTCAGAGGTGACATGGGAGGGAACTCCGTGTTTCGAGAAGACATGGAGGAGGAATAACTTAGCTAGCTCAGTGGAGGTGATGGTGTCGTGTGTCAGAACGAAGATGACTTGCTTTAATAACCGATCTATGATGACGAGGATGGCGGTGAAGCTGGAGGAAGGCGGGAGCTGCTTGATGAAATCCATGGATACGGAGTTCCATGGTTTCTCCGGGACCAGGAGCTGCTTCAGGAGACCATATGGGCGATGTTGGGGGACCTTGGCTCGGGAGCATGTTGTACAGGAGGACACATAGTCCTTGACGAATGTCCGAATGCCTGGCCAGGTGTATTCGCGACAGATCAGTTCTAGTGTACGGTTCTGTCTGAAATGGCCTGCAGTAGGGTGGTCATGGAAAGTCCGGAGAAGTCGGAGTCGGAGGTTGGCAGCATCGGGGACGTAGATATGCTTGTCTCTTAGGAGGAAGCCTTCTGGGTTTACGGACCATCTCAGGTCATCCAACAACTCGGAGGAGAGGAGGAGTGACACGACTGAGTCAGCAGGGAGGGAGGAGAGGATATTGGAGCAGACTTGTTTGGTGTCAAGTAAGACAGAGGCCCGGAGTAGCAGAGTCTCTAGGAGTGTGGCTTGCAAGGACGTCACGAGTTGCTCCGAGGTGAAGATGGGCCGGAGATTGTCAGGGTTGACATGAGCGAAGTCTCTATTCCCCTCTTTGGGGTAGACGTCCCAGTGTCTAGTCAGTGCATCAGGTTTAGCTCCAAGCTTACCAGGGCAATATCAGACTGCCATATTGAATTGGCAGAGGAACTCCAACCATCGGGCCTGGTGGCGCATCAGGAGTTTTGTGAAGAAGAAGTAATCTAAATTCTTGTGATCTATGATGACATTGACAGGGTGTGTGGAGCCTTCAAGGAAATGTCACCAGGAGGTGAATGCCTCGAAGATCACCAGTAACTCCTTATCATGCATGTTGTATTTCAACTCCACTCCAGAGAGCATATGGGAGTAGAACACGACAGGATAGAGTTCATTGTCGGAGGTGATGGAGAGGATGCCAGCGATGACATAGTCAGAGGTGTCAGTCTTGACCATCATTGGAGCGTCGGGGTCCCAGTGTGCGAGCACCGGAGCTGTGGTGAACGTGTCCTTAAGACGTTGGAAGGATTTATGACAAGTCTCGGAGAAGTCCCACAGAGCACTCTTGTGAGTGAGTCGGGTCAACGGAACCACAATATTGGAGTAGCTGTGAATGAAGCGACAGTAGAAGTTGGCGAATCCTAGGAAGGACCAGATGTCCTTGACTTTCTGGGGTTCTGGCCAATCTAAAATCGTCTGTATCTTATCCTTGGCCATTGTCATATCTGCTCCAATCTCTGATCTCCAGACCCTTCACTCCTTCTCCATTCCTCTGTAATCTGGACTTTTGTCATATCCGTTGAATCCGGGACTCCGGACACCTTTTCTATGACCTCCGGTGCGTTCTTGATGAGTCCGCATTCCTGACACCCCAGACCCTCTGTATTTAGCATTCCTTGTTCTTATTGTTACGCTCCATTCTTCGCTTACAGTACGTAGCCACTAGCTTCGCCCCAGTTCACCCTCCGTCCCTGTGTCTGCTTAGGAGCACAGCTCCGGTATACTTAGCATCTGCATTCCAAACTATTAGTAAGACCTATGTCTACTCCTGTATATAAGGTCTCCACACTTGTAGTAGATACTTCAGTTTGAATATCGACTTGGATAGTCTCCCAAGCTCACTCTGACCCCCTTGAGTCTCTAAGACTCTCTTCTGAACCATCCTCGGCCTGTGTTGCTTGCAACAAGGCCAATCCAACTTCTTCCGCCCGTTCCGAAATTACAGGACACCCCTGGAGTTGTGACAAGGGCGCACCACATATGGTGAAGCCAAGTCCTGCTCGAACTCTGGAGTTCTGGAGTTACCTCCTGGAGATCCCAGTCCTAACAACTTTGCCCTTTCATATCAGACTCCGTTCTCCTAGTATCGGACTTCCCTCGCTTTCCTTATTTAGTATTCCCTTTATACCTTCAACCCTCCATTCTCTAGTTATGACCCTTAGCACCATCCCTTCGACCCTTCACCACACCATATACTCTCACTACGTATGTTCCCCATCTCCATATGCTCCCCTTTTACCTGACATACCTTACCATACGGTCCTCCATTCCTCCATCCAAACTCCAGACCGGACTTCAGTATATAAAACTCCTGTATTCCACTTCTGTACCTTAGTATGAATATCAAACAAGTCACCTCCTGTCTCTCATCCGACTCCCCTCTCTCCTACTTCCTACTCCCCTCCTACGAAATACGAGGACAGAGCCTAGACAAGGGCATGACACATAAGTCCTGCACCAACGTCCTCCTAGGTACCCCCTGTCGCTCCGAACTCTGTTCGTCCCCTCACAAACTTCGTATACTAACCTTCAGACCTCCAATCGGACTTGAGTCTGGAGGAACTGGACTTAACAGCCATGGAGAGGCTGGAGGGCAAGAGAATGTATCCGAGGTATTCGACGATGTCACTGTGCCATTCACATTTCTTGGGTTTGCAGTAAAGTCTGTTAGCGTGGAGGTGCCAGAGGACTTCTCGGACAAGCTTCTGATGTGAGGCAGTGTCAGCAGAGTAGATGAGAATGTTGTCAAGATACACCACCACGCTGACATCCAGCATATTAGCGAAGATGCTGTTAATGAAGTGCTGGAAGGCGGCGGGGGCATTAGTAAGTCCGAATGGCATTACTAACCACTTGAAGGAACTGTAGTGCGTTCGGAACGATGTCTTCCACTCATCTCCATCGGCAACACGGACCAAATGGTACGCATGCTGGAGATCAAGCTTCATATAAATCTTAGCTCTGCTCAGAGCCTCAAGGAGGTCCAAGGTGCGTGGGAGAGGGTAGCGGTCCTTTTTCATGATCTTGTTCAGGCCTCAGAAATCAACGCATAATTGGAGGGAACTGTCCTTCTTTCGGATGAAGAGGATAGGTGCAGCATGAGGAGAGGTGGATTGGCGGATGAAGCAAATCCAGAGATGTTCGTCAAGGAAGTCCCAAAGGGCTCCCTGTTCGGAGGGTGAGATGGAGTAGAGGTGACCGATGGGAGGTTTGGTGCCTTCCTCAAGTTCGATCTTCAGGTCGAACGGCCTGTGCAGAGGCAAGGTGTCAGCCTTGCCCTTACTGAAGATGTCTGCGAATTCGTGGTACTCCGGAGGGACCTTTGACAGGTCCGGAGGTTCTTCAGACAGAGCATTGACGCACATAGCGCTGTGACCGCAGATGGAACAGAGGGAGAGGGCAAAGGGTGTCGATCCTTCAAGCTTGCAGGCCCGGTGAAAGGCGGCGGCATTGACAAAGGAGACCAAAGTCCGGGTGCTGTGGGAGAATCCAGGGGTTCTGGCGAAGGTTCATGCGGAGGAGTCAGAGGAGCGTCAGAGCTTGACTCTGGAGCAACAGAGGACAATGTCGGGGTTGGCAAACTTGTGGGGTCAGTTCAGAATGAGATGCTGTTCGTAACCCAATCAATCAATGGATTGCAACGGGCAAGCCAGCAATGTCCAAGTACTATATGACATGAGGAATCCAACGAGGTAACATAAAATGTTTCGGAGGTGGAAACTCCCGAAGCGAAGAATAATTGGAGATCTATAGCAGAGGAGATAGAAGAGGTGGAGGAGCTGTCAAAAAGGCAGAGGGAAAGTGTAGGGACGGAGTACATAGGTAACTTATTTTTATCTACAAATGTGGAATCTATGAAACAGTGAGTAGAGCCGGAGTCCACAAGTACTGGTATATCGGAGATAGGAAAATCGGAAAGGGAAACTATAGGCGGAGGGAATTCAGGTCTGAGAGAGAGGACGCATTGAGATGGAGTATCAGAGGAGCACAGCTGTCGGGCTCAATGTAACTCCCAACCTGTGCTGTAGGGGAGTCACACTCTATTTTTTCGCCTCCAAGGAAGCGGAGCTGGAGGCCAGAACAGGAGTTGTAGCAGCTGCTCGAGCCTTTACAGCCCTAGAGGTGCTCTTCGGACATTCTTTTGTGGAGTGTCCAGCGAGGCTGCAGAAGAGGCACAAGCCAAGCTTTAGACAGTGCTGTCGCTCCTTGGGGAGGAGCTTGCCGTCCTTGCCCAACTTGGCGGAGATCGAGTCTGCGGAGGTGGACTCGGTCCCACTCTTCTTGTTGGCAGAGGAAGAAGAGGAGCCTTTGGACGACTTGTCCTTAGATTTGCTAGAGGCAGAGGTAGAGGTGGCACCAGATGAACTGTCCTTGCTGGAGTTAGGTGATTTGGAGGTGGATGTGGAGTTGCTGGAGTTCGACCTGGAGGCTTTGGTTGCACGGGCAATTTCGTCCTTGTGTTCCCAATACCGGTGGTTAATCTGCTGGGCGAGAGCGCGGAGTTCATGGATGTTGTCGGGTTTGCCTTGATGAGCAAGCTCGTCCTTGATGCGGTCCAGGAGACCAGAGTAGAAGCTTCGTTGGAGAGCTCCTTGGCCCCAGTCTCAGACCTGGCTGGCAAGTCAATTCCACTCGATGATGTACTTGGAGATGCACTGTGAGTCACGCATCTGGAGGCACTCAAGCTGAGCTTCAGCATCTGCGATGGGGTCATAAGGTCTGAAGTTGGACTGCAACTCGTACAGGAAGGTATGCCAGCTGTCCATCCATGTGGGTCGAAGGCCTGGCACTTCAAGTCCAAGGAGGTCTGGCTCGAAGTATTTGAGCATGGTCCCCTTGAGGTAGGACTGAGTGAAGGTTACCTTGGTCCGATCCTTGTGATAGGTCCGGGGATTGGCCTGGAAGTGGAGTTCGCACTGGACAACAAATGGGCAGAGTTTCTTTGGGTCCATCCCGTTGAACAGGTCAGGTTCCCAGACCTTGGGCTTAGAGCCTTCGGTCTTCCGTTGTTGGAGTGCTTGGCAGGTCATCCCCTTGATGGCATTGGCGAGTTGGGTGAAAGGTTCATAGGTGAGTGGGACTTGGTTGCATTCTTTGTCTTCAGGGTTATCTTCATCGGAGAAGTGCCTGGCGGAGGAACCCTGGTCGGAGTCCACATCGGAGGAGCTAGAGGAGTCATTTCCACCTGGGTCAGCCCCGTTGCCCCTTCTGCGTGAAGGCATCAGGGTACCAGGTCGGACTTGGACGGACTCTTCATCGTCCCATTCCTAGAAACCCATCAGAGGAAGTTTGGGACTGAGGGTAAATGGAAGAGGTGTTAGCAGAGACAGAGGTTGTCTGCTACATGCCTTGGAGATGGAGGGCACAGTGACCATGGTGCATGTGGAGAAACTTCGAAAGTTTCCAGGGACCCCGCAAGAACTGTCAAAGGCAGTTTGCAGGACCTGCTCACACTGGGAGATTTGTCTTGTGCATTGTAGGAGCCTGTGGCCTCCTATGGTTGTAGGTCCTACTTTTCAGCTCGCCCATACGTCCATCAAGCATTCTAGTCGTGTCCCAAGTCCGTCCATACCATCTCAAGGTTAGTCCGCTTAGTTTCTTGTTCATCCGTTTATCCAATTCGTTCATCCAGTCCCAGGTTCCTATGTATCCGTTTCATCCGGTCTGGTTCCATCTACTGGATCATGTATTTATATCTATCGCTTGTCCGTTCTATCTCTTGTTTGACTTTCTACTACGATATTTTGCTTTTCTTGCCATCTTGCTACTTAGATTCAAGTGTCCCTTTGTAGGGCCTCAGTCGTTGTCATAGATACAAAGTCCAGGGAAATGCCCAGACTATAAAAGTCTTGTATTGAGATCTGGAATATCATCAGTTTGCTACCCACTGGTCATCTCCCAGCGTCGGAAGTCCCTCTTCTCATCATCGAGATTGTCCTCAACACCATTTTTCTTTGTCATTGTCAGTATCCGGGTCCTCATCCTTGACCCCTCATTCATATCCAGCCCTTGTCCTTGGCCAGGTTTTTCCCCCTATCATTGTCAATCTCACTCAGCTTCGTCAATTTCACTCATCTTCGTCAATTTCCGCTCATCTTCGTCAATTCCTCTTCGTCTTCATCAGTTCTATTCGTCTTCAACTCCTAGCACTCTTGATCTGGTCCCATCCATGACCACATCTGTGCACGCCCGGTCCTCACTATCAACTGGATTATTAGCTTCCTGTCCAGAACATCGTCCGGAACATTCTTTTCTCGCTCTAGTGCACTGAGGTCGGTCATAGTTGTCTGTCCCCAGCACTAACCCTCTACAGAACCCCTTGGGACGAGGAAACTCGACCCCCACACACATCACCCCCACACCACCTAACTATCTTTCAACTGGAGCCCACCATGAGGGGTTCTACAGGGTTTTCGAGAAGGACACTGCAACCAACACCTCAGCGACAAGAGCTCAAAGCCCTACTCATCAAATTCTGCAGACTTAATCTGAGCAGATCTTCAGATCTGTTTATTCCGGTGACCTCGGAATGAGCACACCACAACGTGTCCGGAACCGGAACTTCTTACTTAACAGATCCCTTGTCTACAGATTCGCCCTTCATCCCTGGTGGTTTCGCCCACTCCACACCTTGTCAAAGAACTTCTCGCTTGCACGAGGAACCTGCACGTCCACCCTCACTGCTCTCACCCTTAATGCCACTCGATTCATTGAGTTCGGCATCAAATTTCATTCCAACCCCCACATCGCGGGAGCATCAATCGCTCTCAGATTCATCCAGTTCATCCTCATCTTCACTGTCTCTCAGGTCACTTTGGGACCTATCTGTCAACCTGCCACCTCGTCCGCCTCATCTGTTCGTACCAGCAAGCAATCCGTCCGCCCTCGCCATCAACCCACCAGTTCAAGTCCCCACCACCCGACCAGCAATGGCCCACCAAGGAAACCACATGCCCCTTTGCAGCACCCCAAACGCACCAAAATTCAATGGGAAAGCACCATCCCAGCTCCCTAGGTACCTTGCTGAAATTGCAGAGATGGGTGTCCAGTACGCCCTTGATCTGGCCGGTATGGTCAAGGCGGCCATCCAGTATGCTGATTTCGATGAGGCAGAGCTTTGGGAGACTTTGCCTGAGGCATCTGCCGTCCCAGCCGACTGGGACGCTTTCGTCACTGCAGTTAAGAAGTTATATCTGGGTTGTGAAGGTACTAACAGGTACTGCCTCGCTGACATTCAGTATTTCGTAGAGGATTGGAACAAGAAGACTATGCGTAGCCAGAACGAGTTGGGGTGTTGCGAATGCGGAGCGATGCACACCACCGGCCTCGGCTTTCACAGGCTATTACCGAGCCTGGCAAGGGAATAGAAAGGAAGGATGAGCTCAAGCACACTAATCACCCCAAAGGTAGTGGGATAACAAGTGGTCAAAGCTGGGGACGCCAGCTGAGACACTTGGGTTTATATACTATGGAGTACAGTGCACGGACCATAGGGTCTGTGGGATAAACTACTATACATGGCTAGCTAAAGTACACGAACGTGAGATAGTTCCCACCAGGGTTAATGGAGATTAAAAGGGTGTGCCAGCCATGAGACATGACGTCATATGATGTCATGGTCTGGACCTGGGTCATGTGATGAGTCACGTGACCGAGAAAGGAAAGGGATTTGAAGTGGTGCGTAACATGGGGGAGTATTGCAGGGGCTTCAGGAAGCTCGCTGCATCATTGATTGCTAACGACAGGATCTCAGAGAGGGACAGGAACAGGATATTCCTCGACGGTCTCCCCGCCGCCCTCCAGGACCATGTTCGTCACCACCTTTCGATCGTTAAGTCGGACATCCACCCAGATATGGCTTATCTGATGGACGATGTCACGGCGGCCGCCCAGTTCCTGTTATCCAGTGCCGCTCATCGGAACCCTGTCACAGCTACCAATAATCCACCCGCTCCGTATCAACAGCCCCAGTATCAGCAGCCCGCATATCAGCCGTCTCAGTACCAGCAGCCAGCTTACCAGCCTCTCCGTCAGTTCACCACACCAACTGCACCTGCACCCGCACCCACTTTTACTCCGGCCCCGCCATTCAAGGTGGAGTCTAATGTCAACAATTGATCTGCAATATTCTGCAAGTTTTGCACAGGCCTGGATCATTATATCCATACCTGCCCGGTCTGCATTGAGTACCTTCAGACAGGCAAGATCATCCATGGCCATGATGGCCGTCTTTATATGCCAGATAGTACTGGGATCCCTTGTGTCCCAGGTTGTTGATGCCTCAAGGAGGCTATTGACCACACGCTTGCTGTGGGGCAAGCGGGTCCTTCTACTAATCCGGCTGCGTCTTCCTCTCAGGTTTCCACTAATATCTTATTAGCTGCATTCCCGGACACCCCGTCCATTCTCAACATCGACCCTTCTGCATTCCCGGACACCCCGTCCATTCTCAACATCGACCCTTCTGCATTCCTTGCTATCACCGTCCACTCTTTGGATGACGAATCCGAACCGGAGGTGGATCGCCCTGACTTCCAACTGTACATCGCACAGGCCTGGGCTAATTTCCAGGCCAACAAGGCTGCGAAAGACAAGGGCAAGCATGTCCGATTCGATGGAGTACAAGTCCCACCTCGCAAGTATCCGGCACCTCATTCCACATCCGTATCAAAGGAGCTTCTCTCACCAGAACTCCAACAACAACAATCATCATCGTCGTCTGCCACCTGTGCTCCTACCTCTGTCCCAAACACTTTGTCTTTGCACCCGGAGCAGCGCAAATCTTCTGGGGGCGCTGTTGCCTCATCATCGTCATCTGTTCTGGCTATTATGGGTCCAACCAGACCCAGCACATCGTCATCTGGCTCAACTGGTAACGTTCCATTTCACGCTCCAAACGCTAATGCATCTTTTCCCTCCTCATCTGGCCCTCAGTTCAAGTATTCGTGTCCCCTCGACGATGACTCTGCTCCAAAGTGGGTCTTGGACTGAGTGATGGATGTATCCGTCCCGGTTCCCATCAAAGATTTATTTGCCATCTCCCCCGAATTTCGTAAACAATTTCGTGACCTCACCATGGTAAAATAGGTCGCACCCTCTACTTCTACCAATGTCATACAAGTTAACGAGCTCGCTGGTCTCGACCCAGCTTCTGTCACCCGCAAATACAGTGATTGGGTCCTCTACAACAAGGATGGTCTGATCATTGCCCATCACAATGTTCCTCTCCATGCCATCGAGGCTTGGATTGCCTGTTCCGGACGCACCATTCTTGGTGTTCTTGACTCCAGATCCAAGATTGTCGCCATGCTAAAGCGGGTATGGGAAGGATTGGGCCTTCTGGTCCGGTCTGACCATACCATGCATATGTCCTCTGCCAACACCAGCATTGACACCACTGTCGGCGTTCTTGAGAACCTTGCCCTCAACTTCAGTGCAGGTGAAGTTATGCTGCAGGTCCAGGTACTGGCCTGGGCGAACTTCAACCTGCTGCTGGGGCAGCCTTTCCATTGTCTCATGGGTGCGACCACTGATGATTACCCTGACGGTTCACAGACAATGACGCTTCGCGACCCCAACACAGGGAAGCAGTATACATTGCTGACCTGTGCCTGGTCAGAGGGCTGCCCCTGCTGCCACGAGAACAAACAATGCAACGTCCATCAATCTGCCCCTGAAGTGGATTTTTAGTTTTCAATGATCCAGAATCCGCCCGGAGAGAACATGGTATCTTCATTTCGTCATCTTCTCCTTGTCCGTCATTGTTTTCCCATCCACATTATTCTTATTTTTATTCTCCTTCTTACCTACATTTACCGCCCCTTTCTGCCGGTCCGCTACCACCCTCTGTGGACTACACATTTTTATCTTCCACTCAATCTGTTCTCACATCAGATGCCCTTCGAGCAGTAACATCTATTTATTCTTATGATATTGTTTTACACTCCTTGGTTTACAAACCCATAGCCAAGAAGGTGCATGCAGTGATGGCTCCCATTGATGAGGAGTTCCGCATCACCCACTCTCTCCCAGCCGATCCACTTGCTGGATTGGCCCCATTACCGTTTTTTCCGCCAGACTTTACACCCGGTGTCCGTTTTACTCAGGAGCACGCTAATGCTCTAGACCTTGACCCTGCCAACTGGCTTTTGCCAGAAGAAATCAAACTTGTCCGCTGGCTCGTTCGCGAGCATGAATCCACCTTCACCTGGGTGCCTACTGAAAGGGGGTGCCTCAACGAAAAATATTTCCCACCAGTCAAGATTCCAACAGTGCCCCATATGCCATGGGTGCTTCACAATATTCCTGTCCCCCCATCTATATGGGCGGACACAATTCAGATTATCAAGGACCAGATTGCTTCCGGTGTTTATGAGCCCTCTGCAGCCTCATATCGTTCTCGCTGGTTCTGCATCCTCAAGCAGGATGGCAAATCCCTCTGCCTTGTCCATGACCTCCAACCCCTCAATGCCATCACCATCTGTGACTCGTCGACTCCACCATTCATCGAGCATTTTGCAGAATCATTCGTGGGCTTTGCAGTCTACGGGATGATGGATCTTTTCACTGGATACAACCAGCGTCTGCTCCACCTGGACTCACGTGACCTCACCACCTTCAACAGCCTGATGGGTCCACATCAGCTGACCACTGTCCCTATGGGATACATGAATGCGGTACAGATTTATCAGGCTGACATGTCATTCATCCTACAGGACAAGATCCCGAGGTACACATACCCATTCATCGATGACCTTCTGGTCAAGTCGGTCACCACCCGGTATCAGCGTCCAGACAGTACCTACGAGACAATCCCAGAGAATCTGGGCATCCACCAATTCATCTGGGAACACTTACAGGTTGTTCACTGTATTCTGCAGTGCCTTCAGAATGTAGGTGCCACAGTATCCGCCAAGAAATTCATCCTTGCCGCACTGGACGCCACCATCATTGGTCACAAGTGCATATCCGATGGCCGGATCCCACACAAGGCCAAGGTTCAAAAGAT
>JBBPMX010000063.1:0-34437 GCA_038090515.1 Pulveroboletus cf. viridisquamosus | reverse complement strand
CTCAATAATTAAAATTTTATTTTTTTTTTTTTTTTTTTTTTTTTTTTTTTTTTTTTTCTCTTTGTTTATTGTCCAGTGGGCGTTGCCCATGTCAGACATTACATGCGGTCGGGTGTCTAGGTGTTTATCGATGTATACTACTAGTTGTAGGTGTGTGGGTGCGTATGTAAACTGCTCGGTTGTGAGCGGTGCCTGCGTGGGGCGTGAGTTGGATGGGTGGATCCTAGTCGCGGGGTGCTCAGTGCGATGGACTATCTTTGCTGGTGTGCGGTTTCATTTCGGGGTGGGGAGAGGTCGCCGAAGATGGCGCTGAGACGGCCCGTGCTGTGGAGGAACTGTAGAGTGTGTGCGGTGTGTTTTCCGTTGTTCAGTAGCTGGGAGAGTTGTCTCGATAGGCCTCGGGTGGCGCGGCGGAGTTGGTCCCTTTGTGGTGCGTATTTGGGGCAGTGCATTAGGACGTGGAAGACTGTTTCGTTTCGGTTTGGGCAATGTGGGCAAGACGGCGAGTCGGCTTTGGTTATTCTGAAGAGATGGTGGTTTAGCGGGGCGTGGTTGGTGCGAAGCTGGAAGATTGCTGCCGCGTGTCGTCGGGGGAGATTTTCCGTGAGCTTTAGGAAGCGGTCGGACGGGAGTGATTTGTCGATGGTGAGGAGAGTGGGCGCGCGGGGGGATCTCTCAAAGATATCGCGGTTCATTGCTTTGATCTCTTTTCGTATTTTTTGTTTTGCTGCCGACTTGCTCCGTGGGAGTGTTTTGGCTCGGCGACGTGTGGTTCTGAGGGATGTCGGTAGTAGTGTAGCGGGGCTCCCTTGGCCTTTTGCTGCGAGTTTCGCCGCTTCGTCTGCCTCCTCGTTTCCCTGGATGCCTTGGTGGCCTGGGGTCCACCTGATTCTCATGTTGCGCACATCGTGTAGCTCGAGGGTTTTCTGGAGGTCCTTGTGGAACAGGTCCATCAGGTAGTGTCCAGGTCCTGATCGGAAAGCGTCCGTGGCTAGAATGGCTGCCTTATTGTCTAGTCCCAACGAGACCGTCTCGACTCCGCCTCTATATCTCCTTAGTAATTCCACTGCCAGGATCATGCCCACCACCTCGCCTTCGTATACCGTGTGGTCCTCTTCTGTTCCCAGTTCGAACCTCAGTTCATCTATTTTCTCTCCCCCTCGTCTCAGTACTGCGGCCCCTCCGATTTTACCTTCGTACCCTGATCCGTCCGAGTAGAGACAGATGTCGTGCGTGACTTCTGCTTCGATGTCGTGCAGTAGCGCTTCGTTTTTGTCTTCGGCGATTTGCGTCGATATGTTTGGTTTCCACTTTGGGTTGTGGCGTGCGGGTGAGATGTCTTCCATCTTGCGGGGGTCGAGGTTGAATGCGTTCGTTAATCTGTGCATTGGTGATTTGTGGCGTTTCCGGCGGCAGAAGGTTGCCTTGGCGTGGGCGTACAGGGGGTGCGTGGGGGGTAGGGATGCAATGCGGAGGGCGGCGTTGCTACATAGTTTTCTGATTAGTAGGGGGATGGGGGTCAGATTTGCGTGCGCAAGTAGTGCGTCCGTGGCCGTTGTTCGCATACCACCCAGGATATGGAGTGCCGCGGTGCGTTGGATCGATTCCATCTTTCGTGCGAATCCTCGTGCTCCCCATCCTCCGTCCTTCTTGCTTTTTCCTCTTTCTAGCATGTGTGCGCCCCACACGTCCACCCCGTATAGCATTTTCGGTATCACCACTCCTTCGTATAGTTTTTTGATCATTTTTGCTTTTATACCTTTTGTTGTCTTTGTAATTCTTTTGCTAGCTAGTACGTAGGTTGTCCCTTTCGATATCGCGAGGGCGGCGTGTTGTTTAAAACGGAGCTCGTCGTCGACTAGTATTCCTAGGAATTTGTAGCTATTCGATGGTTCTATCGTATGTCCTCGTATGGTGATGGTTGGGCGGGGTGCCGGGATTGTCTTGCCCCTTCGTTGGGGGTCCGGTTTCCGCAGTCGCGAGACGCATAGAAGTGCGGTTTTTTCCAGTTCGAACTCGGCAGAGTGGTCGATGCCCCATTCCAGCGCTCCCCCGTCCCTCTCCATAACCTCTTTTAGCTTGTTGTTTGCTTCCTCGAACGACCCTCCCCTTGCTACGAATGCTGTGTCGTCGATAAATCCTAGTCCCAGTTTGTCAGTGTCTCCGTCTATCATACCAATGAGGTCTGCGTTGTAGAATAGGAATGCTATGGGGGAGAGCGGGCAGCCTTGGTCTAGCCCGATTGGTATCTGAAAAGGGTGTGAGGTGAAGTCGTCGAAGATTAGTGATGTGCGGCGCCCTCGTAGGCGCCGTGTGTACCACTCGGTGTACTCTTGTGGGATGCCTCGTTTTCTCATATTGTGTACGAGTCGTTCTATTATGACGCTTGGGAAGGCGGCCTTGATGTCCAGGAATAGCATGGATACGTAGTGGTCGGTTGGGCGCGCCCATGCGTCGTATGTGAACTTTGTGAGTAGATGGAGGGAGTCGATGGTGGATCGTCCTGGGCGGCCTCCGAAGTGTGAGGTCGGCAGCAGGTTGTGGTGTTCTGCCATGTAGGAGATGTCGTCGGCGACGCATGCTGATAGGATTTTCGCCATGGTATCCAGGAGGGCGATTGGGCGGTACGCTTTGGGGAGTGAGTAGTCCGGGCGTCCTGGCTTGCGGAGGACTATTGTTGATGAGAGTTTCCACTCGTCTGGGTAGAAGTTTAGCTCGAATGTGGCTCGGTATATGGGTCCCAGGAAGGGGACTATACTATCCGCGTTCTTGCAGAATACCACGTTGCATACCCCGTTTGGGCCCGGTGCTTTGTACGGGGATAACCGTTTGATGGCGCGGTGTATCTGTTCGTCAGTGATGTTGGTGAATGTGCATACCGGTTCTGGGTATTCCGCATGTGAGAGGTCCGGTGCGTTTTCAGGGCGAGGTTTGAAGAATGTTTCGTAGAGTATCTCGCTTTTTTCCTGGCAGGATTGTTCTTCGGGAGTGGGCTGCGTCGTTGTGCGTCTCAAGTTTGGTATGCGCGATACGATGCGGTCTGATGGTTCCTCGACGAGGTACTTGTGTACCTGCCAAATTGAGGAGGCGTCAGTTTCTTCTAGATACTCATTCCAATGTGTTTGTTTAGCCTCTATGATCATCTTTGCGAAGCGGGTACGGGTGCGGGCTAAGTCCTCGTGGACTGGGTCTTGGCGTATATGACGGCGTGCTTTGGCTCGGTAGGTGAGGCTTCTGAGTCGTCGTTTTTCAGCGTCCAGCTCGGGGTTCCACCACCGTTTTGCGTATGGGGATGGTTTGACCAGGGGCACGTGGTCTTCGATCGTGCGTTGAATGGCGCTGGTGAGGTCGGTGAGGCGGTTTTGTGCGTTGTTAGTGGTGGTGATGGGTGTGTCCCTCGTGAGGTTTGCTAGGCGGCGGTCGAGGGTCTTGCGGAACTTCTCCCATTCGACGGCTCTGAAGTTACGTTTGGGAGGGGCGTTGGCCGATTCCAGGGAGAGGGAGAATTCCGATATGATTGGGAAGTGGTCCGTGTTGGTGGGTGTCAGGCCCTCGTCAACTGAGCATTTCACCAGAGCGTTCATGAGATGGTCTGTGCAGAATACGTTATCAGGTCGTGTGAGGTTACCTGTGGATGTTGACCGTAAAGTAGGGATGCCTGGGGGAAGGGCCATGGTCAGGTTGTATGTGGCGATGATGTCGAGGAGCGGTTGGGCGGCGATGTCGTTGGCCCTGGTGAAGAGGTGGTGGTTGTCCGGGTGGTCCCATAGTGGGTGGTGTCGGTTGAAGTCGCCTAGGAGGATGATTCCGCTCGTTTCGTTGTTGTCCCCTTGGTGTCTTTGTGCGAAGTGTCGGTTGATGAGATCGAGGGTGTCTGAGTGCGTGCCGTCGTTGTAGACGTTGTATAGCCGTATCTTGCCGAAGTCTCCTCGGAGTTCGACCGCTGTGATGTCTGGGGATTTGATCGGGATGACGCTCCACTGTTCCTTTGACATGTTCTTGTTTACCAATAAGACGGAGCGGGTGCGTGCGGCGCTAGGAGTGTTGTGGGTCGTGGGGTAGATGACGTTCCATTTTGACGATGCTGTGGTGAGGTTGACCGGGTTGATGACTGGTTCCTGTATTGCTGCGATGTCGTACATTTTCGGGAGGAGGTTGTGCAGGAAGTGTTCCTGGGCCGCGTAGGCCTTATTCATGTTCTGCTGCCATATCCGTAGGTGGTATCGTTTCGGTTTGGGGTTCGGGTGAGGTTCCTCACTCATGTGCGATCTGCGGCTGCGTCCTCGGTGGGGTATCGGTTTGGGGTTTGGAATTCCAAGTCGTCAATGTCGTCGTTGTCGTTGTCGCTGTTGTCGCTGTCTTCTTTGTTGGTATTAATTGCTTTAGGCCCTCCAGGACTCAGAGGTCTGGGAAAGCACACACGAACCCCCATCCGCGGAGAACCGAATGCCGAGAGCCTTCGTTGCGCAAACCTGATAAGCATCACCACGTCAGCCTGTACAAGGTGAGGTCATGATTCGTCACTGACAGTTGCACCGTGGCAGCTAAGTTGGGCAAGTGTGTCGGCTATCAGCCCACAGGAGAGACTTGTGGGGATTAATTCAGGAACTTACTTAACCCAGAGACTTTTTCGTGTGCTCTTACGTCAAGGAAAGTCGAGGGTGACAAATGAAAGCAGTGACGTACCCAGTCCAATCAGTGACAAAATCACCTTTTGCATCAAATGAGCAGATTAATGGGCCTAGATTTGCACCATACGTACCAGTGCAAATGTCACCGATCGGGATCCTCCGGTAACTGGAATGGGGGGGAGGGGGGTAAACACTCAGTCCAAATGCATGCCCGACAAAGGCACTGGCTCCGTCGACCTCACCTTGAAACACACGGTGCGCAAAAAAGCTACAATCACACGAGTCAAGTCGTGGACCAGAACAAGGGATGGTCCAGGTCGCTCACAGATGTGATATGAACGTAATCAAGACCTAAGACCAGGGATCGTTCCGTCGATAAGCTAGTTAGCCTGAAAACCGGAATCGCATACCGATAACATGTACTGAACCTTGACGTGAATCGGAACGGAATTAAATCTCGGCACATTATGATGAGAATGGCCGTGCTTACACAGAATGTGCTGGAGGAATACGTGAACATGCTGTATGTGGGACAGTTATGCATACTTACGTGGACGCATGTAAGACACTCAGATCAGTGTCAAATAGGATGATCAGATAATAGTAGAGACTGGCAATCGTGAGAAAGAGGTGACAGAGCGAGCATAGAAACATACACTTCAGTGACTGCACGTTGTTCGGAATGAGCCAAAACGTCCGGAAGACGTGTTGCACCTACCTAGTGCTGATGCTGCTGTATCCAAAATACTAGAGTAAATGAGCAAACGAGAAAATTGACGTGGCAGGCGATCACACTCGCCAGAGCGCTGCAACCTAAAGGAACCAAATCAGGCGAGACGGAAATAAAAAGGGAGGGAAGATTGACACACGAGGTATCTTATCCATTTGTGATCCCTCGGATAGCGCGCGTAGTAAATATAGGTTTCTGCCAGTAAGGATCGTTACAACTGCTAAAAAAGACGGTGTGGTGCGAGGGCGCGTACGAAAGAAGGTGAGGCCGTAGAGCACAGTCGCGACGACGAATCCGACGAAAAGAACACCCAAGTTTTCGAGTTCCGTGGAGGAGGGAGGAAAGGAAGATGGTGCGGTGCTCATTATCGTTGTTTGAGTGAGTAGGGGGAGCAAATGACATGGTGTGCGACTGTCCCAGGCGAAGTTATATCAGACACTCGGTGTCAATCCAATCTGCCGGTTTCGTATATCCATATCAGGGATGGACCCGCTGTAGTTATTTTGAGGCGCCGCGAGCACCTAGTGCCATGAAAAACAGGTACCAAGATGACACCGTGGGGAGAGGTCTACTGCACCCTGCTTTGCCGGAGGAACGATAAATCGAGGCGGAATGGTCCTCAGTGAGCATGGTCTCGTCGCCCAACCGTGAAATAGAGTGTGTGATATTATGAGCCGGATGGTCGCTAGTTATCGACCCATTCAATTCCTTTCAATCCGCCCTATGGCCTTTGATACCGCTCCGATCAGTAAGAGTCGCGTCGACAAGTGCAGTGTGTGGATATTGGCCCTCGTGGGTGCGGGTTACCAGCAAACTTTCTGGGGCGGCCCTGGATGGCAGTGAGTATCCAAATCTGCTCGGTTTGTAGATTTTGTGGCTCGACAGGTTATGCCGCGGCCCCCGAACCTTGTAACATCGTCTTCGGTAGCAAGTACGCGATATCAGAATCCATGTCAGCAACCAAGCAGTTCCCTCAAAGCCTGAGCTATATTGCTTCAGTCTCAGTGGGTGATTCGCATAGACTGAAACGACCGCAGAGTGAACTCATCAGGCCAATTGTCTTTACCTGCCCAAGTTTCCGGCACAATCGACCTTATTATAAATAGGGTTGACGACGTGGGAAGCTTGAACGAGCTGGCGCCCAGCATGTGCTGCCCGATACATTCTGATGAACCTATCACTATAAGTAGCTTTTGACATGAGTCGTCGGGTAAACCCTGAATTCAGATCTCTCACCCTATTTCGGTGACCTGCCCGTAAGGATGACGTGTCCTGGGAACGTACCGATATTAGCGCAATCAGATTAATCATACATGTAGACGAACTGCTCGCCAGCCTTGACCTCGTATACAGGGTAACGCATATGTGGTAATATTTATCGAGGGGAACAGCCGTAGTGCCATAAATCGACACATGAGCCTGGGATCGTTCGGTGCATGAGGTTAGACAGCCATTATTCGGACGAGCACTCTGAAGACATTACCTAGTATTGATCATGATGCTCGTTTGACTCTTTTCCCGATCTGCAACTTCTCGAACTCATCGGTGGGTCGCTGGAAGGCAGCACACACCTTGGGGCCACATACCTACCACACCGAGCCAAAAGTCATTTAATTCATGCTACGGAGACCGGAACTGTGCCAGTAGAAGGAGATGCGTGCAAGTAGACGGACGGCTCGGGTCCGGTTACTGGCCTGGGCCTAGATTTTAATTTCCAAGGAGAGATAGGGGGGAAAGCGGCAGAGTCCTGAGGGTTAGCATAACGTCATGGCATGGCGATTGCACTGCTTTCGTACCTTGTGTAGCTACTCCATTTCTTCCTTTTTTGGGTGAAATGCTGCACGACTGATGCAGGTTAGCCAAAGGTCAAGCATAGGGATGTGCCTACGACCAAGCGTAGAATGCTTTCAAGAAGAAAGACTTTATGTTTACCTCGACAGTACAAGAATGGTCACATCAACGGACCCAGCTGTCCGGCAGATTGTCTTCACCCATCAGGGTACTGCTCCGGGCTCGGGAACCATGGTCATGTTGGAGCGTTTTCTTGCCCAAACGAGTTGGCATAGGTTGTCCATTTTCGAGCGTGTTCATGGAGAAAACTCATCTATTATGGATAAGAGCCTGGTTCGTCCTCAAACCTGATTACGCTTCGTGGCACAGCTTCCAGAAATTTCCTTGGCACTTGGAAACACCCATTTTATTGGGTTGTCAGAACGCAAACTATGAGCGATGTGTTGTGCGTACTCGTCGGAGAGGAGGCACGGTGAGCGGGGGGGTGACTGGAACATGAGGGCACCCGAACAACTTGCATTCGGCGGGCCACGAGGCCCATAGAGGCATTCCCATATGCGATGATCTCATTGAAAACTCTACGTAAACTGGTGAGCTCAGGGGTTGGTTTGTCGACGAACGTGCCTGCTAGAAGTACCAGCCAGTACTAGCGATAGTCGTCAGACGCGAAGTAGGCCCGAGTCCCCTTGGTGACGGTGCAGTTGTAAGCGTATGTCATGCTTGGCATCGAGTCCTGTGAGTCTGGGATTTCCTAATGAGCCTTGTGGCTGTGGACTCTTCTTCGTCTCGCGATGAAGGGCAGACGGCGACGAGAGTCTTTCTCTGAATCGTACGTCGCTCATTCGCTCGTAACTATCGCGGCGAACGTTCGCTCATTGATCTTATCCTAGGCACGATACAATGAAGGACGGAAACGTGAGTCTCGTTATCCGCCAAGACCTGGCAGACGACACCCCGTCCTTGGAACTTTCCTCATCGCCTCCTTCTTTCTAGATGCCCCCGACCGACGGAGCCACGTTTCGCAAATCTCCTAACGCTCAGGTAATCATTTGTTTTTAGAACTGTATCTTACTTCTCGCTATTCTTGCCCACTCCGTCTCCACTCATCCCCCTCTTCCCATGGACGTGCCTCTTAACACCGTCCCATCCCCTTCCCGTCCCCGCCGACCCAGCTGGTTGTGGTCTGGGCATCAGAAGTTGCCGACCAGGGATCTTGGCCGGCCTTGGCGGGATCCTGTTCAGCCTTCCCCGAACGAGGGATTCCTGCCTGACTCCCACTCGAGCCCACCCCCCTCGAGATCGAGTATACCCAGGCGACTCTCGACGTCCTCTTTCTCCCACTTCCTTTCCTTCCAATCCTCTCGCTCTTCTGAATCTTATGGTATCCAACAGGTCCACCCATCCGCAGCGGGCAACGGTGGCCCTGCCTTCCCAGCACCGCCAACACGGCCGGAGATAGGCGCTCGTACGAGTGGCTCCTTTGGAAAGATGGCATTCAACTCCATGATCGGTGGTCTCACCTCCCTCTCCCTCTCCCGCTCCAACACGAACAACGACGACAAGGAAAAGGAAAAGGAATCCCGCGGGCGTAGCTCGCCCAGTATCAGACCACGTTCTTCCTCCTTTGGCTTCCCTGCTTCGTCCAAGGATAAAGACAAGGACAGAGATAGAGATACTGCTTCCTCGATCTCCAAGCAATCCTTGCGTGCACGTTCGCAGTCACCCTTTAGTCTCCGCCGCTTCCGTTCTCACGATCGAGACCGCGACCGCGAACGCGACCAATCGCCAACACCACTCCCCCTCGAGGAGTCGGACAGCGAGTCCATCCTCTCTCGGCGCTCACTCGCCGTCCGTCCTCAAAATGCGTTCACAGATGATGGGGATTCGGGTTCGGAGCGCGACGATACCGAGGACGAGGAGGACGACTGGAGCAACGAAGACGGCATGTTCGATTTCGTCACGGAGCGCAACACCGAGCAGAATGCACAGATCGCCGTCGTGGCCGGTGGCGAGGTCGATGGTGACGGTGACGTGGATGGCGCCATGGATCCCGATCCCCTTGGTGAGGGGGTTAACGTCGTCGTACCACCTGAACCGTACTTCCCCTCTACCCTGAATCGACCAAACTTTGGTTCCGCCCGAGGAAAGCGTGGTATGAAGAGAAGAAAGTCCAAGCACCACGAACTTCTCCCACACACCACCTCAAGACCCTTGTTCCAACGTGACCGGTGCACGATCACGGTCACACAAGGCCACCCCGAATCCTCTGGAAGCAGGAAGAGGCTGTACATCGTCGCAAGCGATCTCAGTGACGAAAGCAGATATGCCGTCGAATGGGGTATTGGAACGGTGCTTCGTGATGGTGATGAACTGTACGCATCTCCAACTGGCTCATTGCATGACATACTCCCCTCTCTCTCACAGGCTCATCATTACCGTAGTGGAGAACGAACACAAAGGTGGGCCTCGTTACGTGATGCTGATCAGGGTCTAATAACTACCGCTAGTGGACCCACTCACTCCGAATCCTGCAGACCGAGCGACCAAGCTGCGCAGTCAGCAAGAGGTGCGTTGCCACTCTTCACGTGATCGTATTTCTCAGCCACTGCCTCGTAGCGTCAAGCTCTCGCCTACATCCTTCTCCGTCAGGCGACGTCACTCCTCCAACGGACTAGGCTTCAAGTCTCCGTTTCGTGTCAGGCCTGGCACGCCAAGAATGCTCGCCACATGCTCCTCGATATCGTCGACCACATCGAGCCGACCATGCTGATTGTCGGCTCCCGTGGCGTGGGCCAACTCAAGGGGTACGTGTCAACCTGATTCCCCACATACCACGTCATCCCATCCGTTCCCGCAGTGTCCTCCTCGGTTCGACGTCACACTATCTCATACAGGTATTGTCCCGCTCTTCATTTCCAAGTGCTCATCTTTGACGGTCGTTTTCTTTTCCCCCGTTCCATTGTCCCCACCGCCGTACCCACGTCGCTGTTGTCCACGATCACGGTCCGTCTGGCGCTTGGATACGCAGCGATGTTCCGTCCCTGTCATGATCGCTCGCCGTCGCCTCAAACGCCCCCCGAAGCGGTCTGCCCATCTCGCCAAACACCGCGTCCACGTCTCGCTCGCGGAGGCGGGCATCGATCGTGTCGCTCCCAAGGTCGACCATGCCGTGGCGGTCATGCGCGACGAGATGCAACGGGAGGACAAGGAGAGAGATGATCCGAAGACGCGCGGGATCGCCGAGGCGGAGGCCGAGGAAGGCGATGGTGATGGTGACGGTGATGGCGATCCGGACGGCGAGGACGGTGGCGAGGGGATCGGGGACAGTGGCGAGGGCGAGGGGTTTTTACGCACCAAGCTGAAAAGCTGAGGGTGATCGTTTTGTCTGTGTAGGTGCGAGCGCGGTGCCGATAACACGCCGTGTCCGCTGACGACGCCTTGACTTTTTCTATTCTGTTTCCTTTTCGTTCTTTTGTGTACGTTATCGGCCGATGGGGTCTTCACGGAGGGTTATGTTCTCGGAAATGGCCCGTACGATACGGTTGGGCTCGTTACCCACGTCTTTTTTTATTTATATGTATCCGCGTCTTTGCCATACACGGGTAGACTGGTATGGCATGCGGGGCAAGACATGCGGGGGAAAGAGACGCCCATACATCGTTCGCACGTACACACACATCCGATTCGATCATGGAAAGCGTATCCAATTGAGTACAAGCGATTAAAAAAAGACCCAGGGGCAGATAGCATCAACAGATTACACATCAAAAGAGATCGCATCGGGTTTTCGTGTTCCATCGTTTCGTTTCGTTCTCGATCCCGTTTGGAGAAGAAGAGGGCGAAAAGAGAAGTAGAAAAAAGAGAAGGGTATGGATAGAGATCGCGCGTGTGATATCAAACGTCCACGTTACGCTTTCACGTCTTCCACGCGTGCCCTGGACATGTGTGAGCGCGCCCGCCGATGGTGCAAGGGAGGCGATCACTTACAGTACTTCCTCTGTCTCCTCCGTATGATTCCGGACGCGGTAGTACACCATCGGGAGTGCAAACACCATACCGGCCACGGTCAACCCCCACGTGGAGAGGAAGATGTTCATGTACCTGTTCCAAGCCGTCATCAAACGCGCCGTCACCAGGAGGACCACTCACGGTAGCTTCACCGCATCGGCACGCCACACGCCCGCCGAACCAGACGATTGGAGAGACTTGTCTACACGGACGGTCACGACACGACTCGGGGGCAACACGAGGCACTCACAAAACCCGGTGAACACGGCCAGCTTGGCGAGGTTGTTCGACATGGCGCCCATCAGCCAGTACACGTACGTCTGCCACATCGAATCGAGGAAACCGTAAAAGATCATGAGCCAGACGTGCGCGGGGTAGCTCGAGTCGTAAATGTCAATGTTGGGCGGTGACGCGGCCACGCTCGCGCGTGTGTACGTTCTGGCGGGTGGCGGAGGGTTAGGGGCGCCCATCGGCATCGCTTGAGACTCACTTTTGGTAAAAGTAGGCCCAGATGTGGACGACGAACACCATGAGGAAGACGACGACCCAGCCGATGAAGGCGCGCGTTCTTCGTTGGTACCCTTTCCGATCGAGGATGACATATCCGATGAAAAGAGAGCCAATGATTTGAGATATCCAGTACACGAAATTGTTCAGACCCCGAGCACGAATGGTAAAGAGGGCACCGTTGTAATCGTTGAACTCTGTGATACCGGGGTTTAGATTTCCATATCGGTTTGGCAAACGCAAGTTGGAAAACACGCACGCCAGGTGTAAAAGTAGTTGGAGGCAAAGAACATGGGGAAGAGCAGAAAGATCCACGGATCGTCTCTGAGGGCGAGGAAGAGGCTGATAAATTCGGTTTTCCAAGAGGGATGGGTGACCTTGACCACCCTCGTGCCATCGGTACGGACCATCTTGTACGGGTCAGCCATGAACACCGGAAGAATGACCCCGATAAGGGTAAGGACCAAGAAACCAATCTGCAAAACGGCGCGTCGGCTTGATAAATGCCCATGTTGGTGTATACTATACTTACATAGGTTCCGTTGCCAACTGATATCAAACAAATCCATCAGCGAGGAATCCCGGATCCGGGGAGATGGGTCATAATCATACCTGATCCAGCCTGTCAAGAAGCGTTGAGCATTTCGGATGAAACAGTGAGGCAATCAGACTCACTTTTGAGTTGAAATTCTGTCCGAATGCGACGGCGGAGCCGACCACACCGCCCAAGTTGAAGATGGCCCAGAAGATGCCAATGAACATGCCCTTCTGAGCTTCGGTTGGATAAGCCATCATCATACAACCTTGGGCAGTCCATAGCAAGGCCGCACAAACACCGAGGAGGGCGCCAGCAGTAACGACGAATGCACCCGCACCAGGGTGGATATTCACGGCTCTAATGGACCGATTAAGCAAAAGGCGTGGCGAGGCCGAACGAAGAAGCCATACAAGAAGGAAGCAATGTATAAGGAATACCCCCACGTTCCCAGCATGAGCGTCAGTCGGGGTCCGAGAAGGTTGTTGATCGTGCTGTCGTAGACCGTTCGTTATCGTCCGCGACACGGAGGGACGTCGTGCTCACCCAGAAAAGAATCCAAAGAAGGCAAAGGTGGCATAGAGCGCCGCGTTCGCGTTTGCTTGGTCTGTCGAGTTGACTTGTCCGCCTCCGCCGAGGCCAGTGAGTGCGTTAAACATGCCGGGACACATGAAGCAGACCAGCCCCAGGATGGCGACCTGAAGAATGGGGTGATAGTAGATCCTTCGCCATCCTGCCGGACGCTCGAATACCGCGGGTGGCTGCTGTGAGCCAGAGTCATCGGAGCTGTGATCGCTGTCGAACTTTTCAGCCTCTACCCTGGCGTCGGACATGGTGAGTGGGTTCCAACGGGGAGAAAAGACGGACCGGAATACAACGGTATTTATACGACCCTTGCAAGGGGCAAAGAGTGCAACGTTACGCGTGCATGTGCGCCGTCATATCGCCCACGAAACCTAAAAAGGTTAGGCAAGCGGTATCACTTGACCGCACGTCCACGCGGGCGAGCTGGCAAGTGACGGACATCGATATCGGTTGGGGAGGGAGACACGATACAAGGAGGACTGCTATCGTATCCTCCACGCTGACCCTATCTAAGCGTTCGGCAGCCCCTTGGACATGGGATAGCGAGAGCTTCACCACGCACACGGTGGTAACAGATCGTAATCACTCCGTGGCGGCGTAGGGATCACCGTGTGCCGCCTATCTCCCACACGCTACTACTACTCCCGCTGTCCACTTACCCCCTCGCAGTATCAAGGGAACAGTCATGTATTTCGTATGACAGTGGTCACTAACTCAAGGTGTGCATGGCGGGCATTCTGCAGAGATAACGTAGCCGATACGAATCAGTCGACACGGGGCCAGAGAGGCACGATGTTCCGGCCGCATAGCACCGGGGAAATCAATGGATGGACATTCCGTTCAAAGGCACTGCGATGCACAATGATGGTGGCCCATAGAGACGATTGCTACCGCACTGTGGTTGACTTGGTCTGCGTCTTGTCAAGCTGTGCAGATCCGTACAGACAAATAGGGGAAACCTCATTTGGATGGCAATTTTGATTAGCTAGCTGATGGGAAACAAGCTGGTTTGATATTGGAGGTCAAGTGCTGGAGACAGGTCAACAGCTGCCGGCGCGTACAGCTGGCAGCCCAGAGGAACGTCACATGCGCGTCCCTGTATATTCCAACGTACCACAGATCTCCTACTGGGGGCCAAACTTTGCTAATCGATGATGTTGGTCGCCTCCCACCGTCAACGGTCCGTTCGTTTGTCGTCTAGAGTTCGCTCCTCGTGCGTCGAGCCACCCGCGATGACGCTGTCGTCCACGACGAGCTGCCCGTCCACCACCACTCCGCCAACTTCTAAAGACTCCAGTCGGTCTGGTAACGTCTCACCGCCGATCGGGGGTCCGTCCGCTTCTTGGCGCAACTGCCCATCCCACCAGCCATCCACCGAGCCCCACACGACCTTTTCTCGGCCCTCGGCTTCTTCCCGTAACGTCTCCTCTCGGCCCTGAAGCGCGAGTCGACGGAGTTGTTTGATGTTCTCGGCAGGTTCGCGGAATGTGAGAAAAGGGGAACAAAAGAACGGAGTACGAGAAGACGCAGATGAGGCAGGGTCGTCCGTCTCTGGTGTTACTTCGTCCGAGGGTGCAACGTCGCTGTCATCCTGGCTCAATACTACTTTCTGCTCAAGTGCCGACCCGCTCTCGTCTACGGACCGCTCACGTGAAGCAGTAATATCCCTGTCGTAATTAAAAGGCACATCTAGTCAACGGGACAAAATCTGAGACAGGAACTCACTTGGGAGGGGGTTCGAGTCCCCTTATCGCAGAGATAACCTCCTGCACACTCTGCTTGCCCCCAAAATCGATTTTCTCCCATGCCTTTTCCATCTGCTCAAGCGTCTCAATACCAGCAGGGAAATTGAGCGCCGCCCTGAACTGGCGATCGCGTGAGTCCTCCAGCCGCCGCCGAATTTCAGCCTCATCAAGGGCAGATTCGATCAACGTCCAGTGGATCGTGCCTGACATATGCAACGACGTGAGCGCGGTCCCAAGAGCCAGACCATCAAACGCAGCTGGAATGACACCCACATTCACGATCATCCCCGATTGCCCATGTGCCACTCACATCCTTGCCATCCACGTGATTCACTACTCGGACGTCAAGCTCCGTGATGGGACACGGCTTCCCTTCGACCACTTCGTCCCACTCGGTGGGTTGAACCCAGACATTGAGTTCTTGGCTCAGCTCGCGCGTTTCAAAGGTGCATTTGACGCTCTACAGATTAGAGTGAGCACCATTGTCCTACCGGCCGGCGACCATCCCTGAGAGGGGACAAATGTAAACGGGATAAACTTACCCGTTGCCCATATATTGACACGACATCGCTCAATACTCTCTCCAGCAACGAGACACACTTGTTAAATACCCTTGCGCCCTTCCCTGGGCCGTATAATCTCTCTTCCATCTCCTCAAGAGATACGTACTGAAAACCGAAAATCCGTGCTGTATTGTGGTAAGCGATCAGAACGCCGTCCATGTTGCCAATTCGCGCCTGGAAGCTAGTTCGGGAGGAGGGTGTGAATTTTGATGAGGGGTCTGGAAATTAAATTACCTATATTTCAGAAATGCGCTCCGAATGAGGTCATAATATTCCTTTTCGAAACTCTCCAGGGGGCCTGTCAACGTCTTGATCAAATACCCCGAGTTCTCCTAGCAATGGAAAACTGTCAGTTCTCGAATTCTTGTCTATCACAAGGAACGCATTCATAGTTTACCTCGTAATTGAGAATATCTTGTCGTATGGGCACAACCGCTCGCGTCTTTATGTCGAAGACACCGGTCCCGGGTAATCGAGGATCAACACAGTCGAGTTGGGAGCGCATGATGAACCGTTCCGACTATGTCAATCACAGACCACGAGATCATGGCATTAATGAAAGTGATTACAAATTTACCGAGGGGATACCCACCTTCGCATACCGATACGCTTCTGGTCTCGTATCCAAGCCTTCCTCGGCGACAGGGGAAGACCGCAGAAGCTGTTTGAACTCTCCCTCGGAGACAGTCAAAAATTTCTCCAGCATCGTTCCCTAAATTGCGATGCTCAATATAAGGCAACCCAATCAGCAAGGAGATGTGACACTTACTAACCATGTCAACACGTTCTTCTCGGCCAACTCATCTATCTTATCGGAGTCGATTAACCATGTCCCTTCCTTATAGTTGAGTACCACAGATGCAGGCATGCGTTGACCTGGCGTGAAATTTTTTGGCTGATAGAAGCTGGTCAGTCTCGATTATTCACAATTCACGGTCAACGGGTGCGATGAGACCGATCGTTATCAGACACACCCTAAGAGGAGTGGTGGAGACATCGGACGGATGAAAAACGATTATGAAGATCGCAAACATCACTCATGCAATAATACCTGGACAGGCCTACCTGAAAGACAAACGCACGACTCAATGAGCTCGTGTCTACCTCCCTGTCCCCAGAAATCAAGAAATAACAGTGAGACAGGAGACCTGTCAGCGAAGACGTTGATCCTGCAAACGGCCGTTTGTGCTGTTTGGCCAGCTTCCAGAGGTCCTGGATTGTGTGCGTGAGTTGATACGACGCAACAAAAAGGCGTGAATGACAAGGCAGCCAAGCCATCAAATGCCACGTACGTTATCCATTGAACTCTTTATGAACCCTTTCACCCGCTCAAAGGCAAAATCTTTGACTGCAGGTATGGATTCTAGCCATGGCGTAAAGTTGTAAATGCGAGAACGAGGATCTCGAAGCCAATATACGCCTGGGCTGGCGTAAGATCACGCGGTATAAAACGATACCCATACGTGGATTGAGCCAAAGAAACTGCGAAATCAAAATCTCACTGACTTGAATAATACCCGATCGAGACCATGTGCAAGCTGAGCAATTGGTTTATGCTCAGAAGGGGATTTAACATCTACCAGGTGGTTTTGGCGAACGTCACTTTGACTGCACTTGCGCGTCGAGTAGTCTTACAACGCACCTTGGAGGACATTGTTGCATCGCTCAGCATCATCGGAGATATAACCTTCCGTGCGGCGCACATATGGAATTTGGTGCGGAGGAAGTGCGTGATGGGATGACGATGGTTTAGACGATGCTGGCACCATCTCTTTTCTAGGTCGAGGTTGGAGCGTGGCGCGGGGCTTCCTCGGGGGCGGCGGCGCTAATTCTACGTGATGAAACAAGTCAGATCCAAATATCCAAGCAAGCGGACACGGTACCATCCTTTCCCCAGCCAGAGCTCCAGCCATCTGAGACGGAACCACCCCTACCAAAAACCAGTTTGAGACACTCCCTGCGCACGCCAAGTGGGTACCCACTTGGTTCTGCGCGGCCTTTTCTGGCGTTCTAATTTTATCTGTGTGGGCTTATACTTCTTTGTTGTCACCGGGAGAGGTTTCCGGACTTTAGGCTTTGGCGGTGTCTTGGTCTTCTTTTCGGGTGGCCGGGGTGCAGGGGGGGAATGACCAAGTCTGCTGAGCCTTTCGGACAAACGTAGTTTTGGTGGGTGGGGATGGGTAGAGGCGAGCTCTGTACTGCAAGGCAGCGAGACACGCAACGTCCGAGCCTGGAATGGCTGCACGACGCGCCGTCCGCCAACGATTAATGCGAGTCTCGGAACGGTCGCATTTTGGTAGAGTGTTTGCATGGACTCTAACCTTGCCACTGCCAACGTCCACGTCGAGAACAAAGAAGAAGAGGCCACTCGAAAGTCAAAATGTCGACATTCACAAGTCACGTGAGGTACTGAAAAACCTGGGTCCGTCCCACTCCCGAGCACGTCGAGCAAGCGCGTTCGAAACACATCGAGGATACTCGCCAGCGCACGTTCTGGTCGCTGCATGGGGACGAGGCCGAAACGACATGAAAGCACCTCAATCGACACGTAAATACACGCCAGAGGAGAAGCAGCAGCTCATCAAGAACCTCGACATCGAAGGTATGCCCACCGTCTCTCCGAGCCACGTGTTGTCCTCAACGCGCTTTACTTCCATCGACGCCGCTGTGCGTTCACGGACTTGTCATCGTTTTTGATCACACCACGCAGTTGAACATCGCGTCCGTCAGCTCGAAGAATGGCTCAACGTCGCGCTCGAGAACTTTCGTCTCCACCAGGAGGGCCTTATTTCACGCATTCCGAGGCTCGTTCGCGGTGTAACCATGGGCGAATTTGCGGATAAATACGACGGGGATATCCAAGCTTGTTTGCGAGGTCTGCAGAGTGAGCGGATGGGTGAAACGGAATTTGAGATCGATCGAGATACACGGAAGCGGAAGTGGGCGGCTGCACAGGAGGATGCTGAGGGACTTGGATCCGGGCATGCACAAGGGCAAGTGGGAGACCCAGCAAGAGCTACAAAGAACGGTGAGCCACCATCGTGCCCTGAGCCGGCCGTCCGGATTGACCGAGGTGTACCACTCAGCGCGCCTGATGACCACTTCACCGAAAAAGGTTGCAAGTGGACCCTCGAACGCGTCGCGTGTGTTTCCCGTCAACCGTACGCCAGGCACTTCCCGAGCCACCACGACGCGTCTACCTGTCCTGAGCCCTTCCAAGACCAAGAAGGCACCTCCGTTTATCCCTGTTCGGACGTCACCGATCAAACAAGCAAGCACTACCACGATCCAGCGCGCCCGTCCGCCCTCCAGCGCTATCTTCGATCCAACCATGTTGCCCCCCAAAGCGCCTACATACCCAACGTTACGCGCACCACGACACGATGAGAGTATGCTGAGTGTGAATGGGTCTCCACTTGCCAATCCGTATACCCTTGGACTCGGCTGGTTCACTGGGGAAGACATTGAAGATGAGCCCCTTCATGGAAAGGGCAAGGAGAAAGCGACAGACAACCCGAGAACGTTGCGACGCGTTAACAGCATCGTCATCCGGCACGATCCCCCCGAGGGTCCGATTGCTCAGCCCCCGTCTCAAACACAATCGGGTACCAACTCACAAATGCCGAACGCCGCCCCTCACTCTGCTGCGCGCTTACGCTCTAATTCACGAACTCAGCTCCTCTCATCATCTGACGGTGCGCAACCACCCCCAAATAATACCTCGATCCCATCGGCGCCAATACGTCCTGCTTCTGCCCTCGTGTCTATACCGACTAAGGACGGACATCTCCTTGAATTCGACCCCCTCACCACGTCTCCACGTGCACTCGACAAACTGGTCGGTATTACAGACAGCGCAAAGAAGCAAGCCAAAGAGGAGATGGCTAGACTTGTGAAAGAAGCCGTCAGAAAATGGGTAATCGATTAGACAAACCCCTTCGCGGTGATTCATCTACGAACAGGGACTCGATTTTTGCATCGTTTCGAGATTTACCTGTCATCCATCGATCCAGTCCCTATTTATTCCAAGTTTCGCAACTGCATCTTTTTATCTCGTTGGCTACATGATCATCACTGATGTATACCGTTTGTAGCATTCAATTATAGTAATCTAGTCCTGTCCGCTATAGTGGTCGCCTTGTAAGCCTCCCGGTTTACCCAGGTACCTATAGCTAGCATATATATCGCCCGGGACATATGCATAAGCGCTCAGTATCAGATGTAACGGTCTTAGCCGGTCGGACTCAGTTACACGCCCCCGCCGATTTACGGGGTGAACTTCAACTCCCACAGCCTCACTACGCAAAGAGACAGAACAGCTCGAACCAGTCTTGACCGATTGACCCTTAGTAAGTAACAACAAGTCCGCTATGTCACTTCTTCGCTGCGGCCGCCTCCGAGCGATGACGCTTGTTGGCGACGACTCCGTGATATCGCGCTATTTTCAATACTACCCAGGATCTTTTGCAACGGCATATACTACGGTGCGTGATTCTGATATAGAGGGTGATATGCATTCGGATGTCGGACTCCAGCATTCTCAAGTAAGTCTGTCGCGCTTCAGATGATATCTAGTAAGTAGTCATGGGTGATTGCGCCCTCATGCTGCGTGGCAAGTAATAATAGGTTCGATCTCAATTAACGCTTCGTCCTGCGGCCCAAATACACCTACAATAACTCCGAACGACCGAGTCGGGGTTATGGGGATGTTGACAGCCTCCGTCTTCAATTCCACACTTCACTCTCATCGGTCATTTTGCCAGCTAATTTTCAGGACCCCATACAGTAAAAGCACCCATTGTGCGTGCCGTGGCATTGCAAATCCCGTTGGAGCAACCCATTCCGAGTGTTTCCGTTGAGGCGGGATGAGGCCCGGTTCGTGGGTAGGCCCATCCCAGCAAAAGAACTCGCACGAAGGTCGGACGAGTTACTGAATCCTGATAGGTTACGATTTCTTATACACCGTGCCAGCAAACATGATCATGCCAGGTCATTTAGCCCAACCTCTGACCACCACCTTTCACCCTATAATTCCGTCGACCCGGAGTCATGTCAGGCGTGCGTGTCCTTGAAGCTGGCCTTGCCTGTTTGGCATTATATGTTGTTGGATGGATTGTCCAGGTAATGAAGAATCCACTGCCTCCTGGGCCACCTGGATGGCCTTTTATCGGACATCCGTTCGCCTTTATCGTGCATGCTCCCTACAAAGCATGGGGCGCCATGAGCCAAACATATGGCAAGTGCCCGTCCACCTCGCAGGAATGAAACTGTATTGCTCATGCTAGTACGCCAGGCCCCATCGTATCGCTCAAATTGATGGGAACGCGATGCATCATCATCAATTCCCCAAAGGTGGCCAAGGACATACTGGAGAGAAATAGTGCTGCTGCGTCCAGCAGACCACACCTTACCATGAGCTGCGACCTCATTGGCCTGGATAATTTCACGGCCTCAATGAAATACGGCGACGCGCATCGAAAACATCGCAAGTTCTTTCATCAGCAGATTGGAACGAAGAGTAGCTTAGAAGCATTTCATTCCGTGGAGGAGGCCGGAGCGAAACGACTCGCATATAGTCTGCTGAAGGGTTCTGATGATCTCGATGCTCAGTGCCACAAGTACAGTATTGATTGCCCTCTCGATGCTCCCGCTAATGTCATGTACTTTGGGTAGAGTTTCAGGTGCAGTTATTTTACAGATTTCGCATGGATATACCGTCAAGGAAGATGGTGATGCCATCCTGGACACGGCTGGAAGACTTATGAGCAATCTGGGTATGATCTTGAAGCCGGGGCAGTTTCTGGTGGATATGCTTCCGATCTGTACGTTCCACAAGCTACTCTGATCCATTTCTGTTGTTTGAAGGACTCGGTCAGTGCGATATCTGCCAGAGTGGTTCCCGGGGGGTGGTTTCCACAAGGACGCAAGACGATGGCGAAAGCTGGTAAATGATGCGGTGCTCATGCCATACGAATTCGTGTTGGACCACCTCGTGTGTCTTGCTCTGCAGTTCGCAGTGGTCGTATACTGATCCAGTAATAGGCAAAGGGCGACGCTACGCCATCGTTTATGTCGCGGGCACTCATGGCAGGTGTCACTCCCGAGGAAGAAGAAATTTTGAAGTGGGCTTCTTTTTCCATGTACCTAGGTACGCTTTCAAGACACGGTTATTGAGCTGGTCCAGCTTGCGTTTACAGTCGCTCTATGATTGATTAGGTGGAATCGACACCGTGAGTCGAATTTTTAGATCGGAAATCAGAAATTATGCTGAGAAGAGCCGTACAGACGCCATCTGCGCTAATTGCATTTTTCCTCGCTATGACAATGCACCCAGAGGTTCTGAAAAAGGCGCAGGCAGAGGTGGATGCTGTCGTCGGACACGACAGACTTCCCATCTGCCAGGATAGCGAAGCGCTTCCATACATAAATGCGATCTGTATCGAACTTCTTCGCTGGCATGTCGTGACTTCATTCGGTGCGTATCTTTGCGCATGTCCATTTCTGGTCTGATCGGTGTGATGCTAGCGATCCATGTCAGTACGCAAGATATTGCCTACGAGGGATATTTGATACCCAAAGGGACGTATATTTTCTCAAACATTTGGTGCGTGACCCCCTCTCGAGTGACACGACATCGCACTGCAACACCCGTTCAGGTTTATGCTATCCGATCCAGACACATATCCTAATCCGGAGGTGTTCGACCCGGAAAGGTATCTTGGCGAGCATCCGCAACTCGACCCGCGAGAAGTGTGTTTCGGGTGGGGCAGGCGTTCATGTCCGGGCGCACGACAGGCAGAGTTGACCATCTTTGTGTGTGTCGCAACCTTGGTGGCTTCGTTGGATGTGACGAGGTGTGTCGAGAATGGTGTGGAGTGTGTACCGAGGTATGACTCCACGGAGGGGGTCTCACGGTGAGTTGATCAGGTTGACCGAGTGTGGATTGCTAATGGCTCGTGATGCAGCCATGTCAAGCCGTTTAAATGTGGGATCGCTCCACGCTCAAAGATGGCGGAGGACCTCCTTCGGGCTTGATGGTGTGCGTCCTCCGGGTAGCACCCGAGATTTGGTCCTGTCTGAATGTATTACTACGATGAAATTCAATCCACGGTAAGTACAATACTGAGATAGGTATAACGGACAAGTAAACAACCTGATTCTCGGACCCATCTCCATTGTAAATACAGCTCGATCGAGTCACAAATTAAATAAAGTGGTACTGTCCCGAGGTCATTGGGAACGAGAGCACGTATGTACATGTTGAGGTCAAGGTACTGAACGACTGTTGCTTCGAGAAAAACGGTGGTTGGATTCGGGAGATGGCTGTAAATCGACGGCATAAGCACTAGTTTAGCAGATGAGAATCATGTCAAAAAACACACCTCATGATAGCACCTCAGTAACTAGAAACGTGCATGGTAGGATTCAAACAGCTGTGGAAGTACCCGGCAGCAACCAGGAAAAGGATTCGTACACATGTCATCCACCATTCATGCAGATAGGGGGTCAGAAATCGTCTGGCGGGTCGATCGAACTTCAGGACGTAAATAAGTGAACTGCGAAAGCTCTCGAATCCACAATCGCGTTCCCCCTCAGAGGCCTTTGGACACTAAGCGGAGAACGAGCCCGTCCAGTGGTGAAACACTGGGCTAATGGACCCATCCCACATCCGTGAAAGACAACCATATAAATCGACCACCATGCTTCAGGAAGAATCATATTTATACAACAAATAGTTTTTCCGTGACACAGAACGGGTACCCCGAATCAACGAATATCCACGGAAGAATCAAGAATAAATGTGGTCGCACAGCCCCGTGTGTTTGAGGATTCGATCAGTTGCCTGCTCACCAAGTGTATCGTCAGGACGTCAGACCCGCAGGAGGTCTTCTGCCTGCTTTGAGCGCGGAGCGATCTTGCATTTGAATGGCTTGACATGACTACATCATCACTCGTCAGCAGTCCACACTAGAGCGAACGAATAAACCCGCCGTGCGATCTTCTCCGTAGACTCGTACCTCGGCACACACTCCACACCATTCTCGACGCATCTCGACACATCCAATACAGCCACAACAGTCGCAACGCATGCAAAGATCGTTAACTCCGCCTGCCGTGCTCCCGGACACGAACGCCTTCCCCACCCAAAACACACTTCACGCGGGTCGGGTTGCCGATCCTCGCCAAGGTACCTCTCCGGGTCAAACATATCTGGATTGGGATACTTCTCTGGATCAGATAGCATAAACCTGAACCAAGGTTATAGCAAATGGGGTGTCAAACGAATATCATCCTAGACAGATTACGTACCAAATATTGGAGAGAATGGTAGTCCCTTTGGGTATTAAATATCCTTCGTAGACGATATCTTGTGTGCTCACACGGATCGCTAGCGTCACGCTCTAGTCAGGTCAGAAATAGACATGCGCAAAGAGACGCACCAAATGCATTCGCAACGTGCCAGCGAAGAAGCTCGACACAGATTGCATTTATGTATGGAAGTGCATCACGATCCCGGCAGGTGGGAAGTCTGTCGTGTCCAATGACAGTGTCCACTTCTGCCTGCGCCTTTTTCAGAACTTCCGGATGCATCGTCATGGCGAGGAAAAATGCAAATAGTTCAGACGGCGTCTGCAGTGCACCAGTGTCTTCTGTTTTCTGATGCAAACATTCGACTTACGGTTTCTGACCCACCTGATCGGTCATTTAATGACGGTTAGTGCGGGTGGGATACTTTCGAAACCATACCCATGTACATGGAAAATGAAGCCCACTTCAAAAGTTCCTCCTCTTCAGGAGTGACACCTTCTCTGAGTGCCCGCGACAAGAACGATGGCGCAGCGTCGCCCTTGGCCTGCCACTGGATCAGCATAGAAGGTCGACGAGCCGGGGGAGTAAAGCATACGAGGTGGTCCAATACGAACTCGTATGGAATGAGCGCTGTATCTCTGAGCAGCTTTCGCCATCGCCTTGCATCCTTGTGGAAACCGCCTCCGGGGAACCACTCCGGCAGATATCGCACTAGTCAAATCCTTTGAACAATTGAAACATATCACAGTGACTCGAAATACGTACAGATCGGAAGCACATCCACCAGAAAACGTCCTGGCGTTATAATCATGGTCAAAACGTCCATGAGTCTATCAGCCATCTCCAAGAGAGGATCACCGTTTTCTTTGACGGTATAGCCGTGCGAGATCTGCAAGATCACCGCGCCTGCCATTCTGCCCAAAATTATTACATTGGCAAGACTATCAAGAAGACAATCAATGCTGCACCTGCGGCAACAAGCCTCGAGATCCTCAGGGTTCTTCAACAGGCCGCGTACGAGTCGTTTCGCTTCCGCTTCCTCGGTAGGATAGAACGCCTCTAGGCTACTTTTCGTACCAATGTGCTGACGATAGAACTTGCTATGTTTCCGGTAGATATCACCGTATTGCAGAAAAGGCGTGACATTGTCCAGACCAACGAGGTCACAGCCCATGGTAAGACGCGGCCTGTTGGACGTGATAGCACCTTCTTTTTCCAGTAGGTCTTTGGCCACTTCTGAGGAATTGATGACGACATATCTGGCTCCCAACAGCTTGAGAAATATGATAGGGCCTGGGGTATAAACATGAGCGGTACAATTTATTTGTGTGGAGCGCACCTTGCACTTACCATATTTTTGGACCATGGCACCCCATGTTTTATGGGGAGCATGAACGATAAAGGGGATCAGATTCCCGATTAGCGGCAACCCGGGTGGCCCAGGGGGATGTGGATAATTCCTCGCCCGAACAAAACGTTCAACGACATACAATGCCAAATAGGCAAGGCCAACATCGAGAATGCGCACGCCTGACATGATTATGGGTCGGAACCGCGGTGTGAAAGGTAGTGGTCAGAAATTGGGCTATGTATATGATCCACGATCATGTTTACTGGCATGAGGGTATAAGCGATCGTAAAACATCAGGATTCAGTAACTCACCCGACTATCGTGAACATTCGGAAAGGGTTGCTTCCATGGGATTTGAAATGTCACGAAAAGTACAAAGGGTGCTCTTAATGTATGGGGTCGTGGAAATTGGCTGGAGGAGTGGCCTACGGGAGTGACGTGTGGAATTGGAGGCTGATGCTGTCAACATCCACATAACCCCGACCCGGTCATTCGGATTTACTCTAGTAAGAGCCGCGGAACAAAACGTTGATTCATATCGGACCTATTACTTGCTATCACCGTCTATATCAGAATCACGATTTACGCACCGTAGCTTGGAAGTAACACGTCGTCGCCAACAAGCGTAACACCATGCACCGCTGAGAAGGCACCCGGAAAGGTTCGTTCGCTCAGATAGTCGGAGAATCACGCATCAGCTCCCGGATGGAAAGATAATCTGGACAAAGGACCACATCGCCCTTCTGACGCACCTCCATATGGAAATAACTCAACGGATACGTCTCATCTGCCAATCTGTTTTCTGATTCATTTCAAGCGTTTGGCAGATGGTCCCTTCTTTCAGAACCCCTAACGAGAAAGTGAACCACTCGCCATCTGCATGATATCAAACTCGTATCTAGAAGGGAGAATGATGCAGAACACTCGCCACAGTTAGGATATGCGTCTACACCAGGGAGGTGATGCATATATGCCGAGAATTAAAGTGACACTGCTGACGAGATGTTGCTTATTTCGTAGGATGTGCCTCGCTGGAACTACCACAGCCTTGTACAGACCCCTAAGGGTGAGAGATCATGAGGTGGCAACGCCACTAGGACTAACAATGATCGGAAGAAATGACGGTGCACACGTTCACGGAACCTTAAAGTCCTTCGGACCTACACGGAAGGTGTGACAGGCTCCACCGCTTTCTCTTCGTCGGAGACGGGTGGATCAGCAGGCTCTATCCAATCGTACTCGCCAGTTCTGTTTGGAACCTGGGATCGTAGATGTCCCCCTGTGTCGATGAAGCTACACAAGCCACGATTGGCAGTCGATACGCGTGTGTGTACGCGGGATTCATAGTCAATTACATGTCATTTTGATGACAGGTAAGTTCGGTAGCGCCGGTGTAGCATGTCTTCGGAGAGTGATGGCGTGGTGATGGATCAAGAGAGCTGTTGGCTTCAGCATATAGTATAGGTGTAGTATGCATACCTTGGCTGGGCGCTCCCCATTCCACAACTAGTAATCTAACGCATACGAAGGTCTGAAGTTTTCATCTACCCTGGACTCGTCAGAGCAAGACATGGTCGTACTGCTACGGCCGTGGGAAAGTCTAGAGAATTGCTGCTCAGAAGTGACGTGACCCAGTCATCGACTGTTATGTACCACCTCCTCAAAGGCCTGCACGAATATCTTACTCGGTGAGCATTTCGTTGGAAACCTCGAAATTGTCGACGAATTCGACAGGAAAGAAGAATTTTCGATCATTATCATTGGTCTTGATGGCGCCGGTAAAACGGTAAGCACCATAGATTGCCTCAACATGTCGTGCGCGCGTGCACTGGTGCCAACACCGGGAATTTCATGGGCAGACATTGTTGGAGAAGATAAAGACGCTCTATAATGACACCCCCGGCCTTGAGCCTTCGAAGATAGGGCCAACCGTAGGGCAGAATAGTACGGCGTCCCAAGTGCTCCTCACAACACACCAGATTGACGCTCATCTTGTCAGTGGGCAAGGTATCGCTCCCTTCCACGATTCTCAACTTTTTCGATCTTGGGGGACAAAGGGGGATAAGGTCGATATGGCACCGATACTACGATGACTGTCATGCCGTCGTGTATGTGATTGATGCGCAAGACAGGGAGAGACTCGGAGAAGGGTGGGAGGTGTTTGGTATGTCAAAGCACTCGTCGCAACACACTGATTGTCAATTGATCGCTGTTTCATCTCTATCTGGAAATTTCTATACGTCCTGCCTCATATACACCACGTGCACGACAGACACCGTCCTTTCTTCGCCTCGAATCCTCAACGTCCCGCTCCTCCTGCTCGCAAACAAACAAGATACACCCACGAGCTTGTCTGCGACCGAAATTAGACATGACTACGAACTTTGGGACCACCACAGACGGGACAGTGCACGGAGGCGGTACGCAGAGGAAGAAGGCGAGGAGGAAGAACGGAAGAAGAGACGGATTGCGAGCCTGGAGGTCTTGGGCGTGTCGGCGCTGGAGGGGTACGTTCGTACAGCCTCTTAATTATTCGTTTTTTGGCTCAGCGTGTGGGTCGTGTAGGCAAGGTGTGCGGGAGGCGGTCGACTGGTTGTTCTTGCGTGTACAGACTAGTAGGCAGTGAGTACGATTCACTCTTGTTCTTGTTGATCTAATTAAAATCTCGTTACAGAGACCTTGGAGACCGTGCGATGACGAGAGGCTGGAGGTCAGGGTAGTCGCCAATCGCATGTTGGTTGTAGACTACTTGTATAGCAAATGCCCTAGACAGGGGCTATTTATCACAGCCACATGTTGAGCGCAAGCGCCTCTTCCTTCTCTCGACGGGCAGTGACATACTCCGGGCACAACACAATGGGGTACTACACAACTTTCTACTCTATTGGCTTCCCTTCTTTCCTCGTCGTAATAATTGCTCTCTACCTTTTATTCACGGGTCCGTTCCAGTCCAGCTCGAGCTATGCCACATCGCTGACCCGATTGGCACCGCAGGCTCAGGTGAAGCGTTCAATGTTGGTCGCTTTCTCGAAGAAACGAGTCCGTTCGTCTGGGGATCTCTCGGAATTGGTCTCTGTATTGGCCTCAGTGTCCTCGGTGCTGGGTGGTATGTATCATTCCGTGGCAGACACTTCTCTTTCGCGTCATTGTCGTTGCTTACTCAACGGCCTTTCCGCAGGGGCATCTTCTTGACCGGCTCGTCTATCCTGGGCGGAGGCGTTCGAACACCACGCATCAGCACCAAAAACTTGATTAGGTACGTTGGCTCCGTGTGTCCTGCGTCCGTCGTATTCTCACTCTGCACTTTTCGTGCCTACATCTGTTTCTGTATCCGCCTAGCATCATTTTTTGCGAAGTCGTGGCCATCTACGGGGTGGTATGTCACCCCGACATGTGTTGTGGCAGTCCCGTCATAATAACAATCTCGGATGTGACATCTAGATCCTTGGCATCGTCTACTCTGCAAAGCTACAAGCCGTACCCGAACCGGTTCTCTACACGCGCGAAAATTACTACACCGGTACGCTTCATGCTTGCCTCGCCTGGCTCTAAATGAACCCTATGCTGACACTGCAAACGTATAGGGTTCGCCCTCTTCTTTGGTGGCATGACTGTCGGTGTGTGCAACCTCCTCTGTGGCCTCTGTGTCGGCATCGCGGGCAGCACAGCAGCCCTCGCGGACGCCGCAGACCCGACGTTATTCGTCAAAGTGCTTGTCGTAGAGGTGTTTGGAAGCGTGTTGGGCTTGTTTGGATTGATTGGTGAGTTTCGTTTATCTCTAGTGGCAAAGGGGGGGTAGCGTACTGAATATGCTTTGTGCATAGTGGGATTATTAATGACGTCGAATGCACAAGAGTTTACGGCGGGTACGCCCGTATGGAGTGCGGCTGCTAGTGCAATCAGTTCTCGTGCTGTGTAGTACTAGCAGGCTGTGCATTGTCTATCGTTGGTGGAAGAACCATGCATACGCTTCACTGAACGACGCACAAATGAATTGGCCGGGCGAGTGTTGGACACATGGTCGACCCTTTTAAGACAAAGGAATGGAAATCCACCTGGGAACAACAAGGGGGCGTTTGCGTCTTGCCATCGCCTGATACCTCGTACATGGCGCAATACACTCCCACTTCAGGACTTTGAGTTATTTACTCTGGACCGAATGATCTACGCAACGCCGACACCATGAAAAAAGTTTTGGATGCGCAGGGGATTGAACCCTGGACCTTATACAAACTTGCTCAATGACTTGAGCGATGCAAAGCATACGCGCTACCACTGCGCTACGCACCCATGATTGACAACTCGAAGTGTTTTATACATGTTCCCCTGCATCCGCATATAGGATGCAAACATACTTGGGCGCGAAGGTGTCTCTAATGCGACAGGCGCGACATTAATTCGATGTAAACGTACTCGAGGTATTTGTTGTATTCAATCGCCTAGATTATTGCGTCTCATCGTGTGCACACGAGCGGAAACACACAAGCCATGTGGGGAACCTGATCACAATTGCTAGGGAAGAATACCCTGTCCCTTCTTCATGCTGATCGACTGTTAGTCCAACAACATAACCAAGTAACGTAACACGTACCGCTACATGGACCCTCCCGGCCGAGTGCGGAGGCGGGTTGTTTGGTATTTGCGCCTAATGAAACGTGAGCATGCGAGGCGGTTCACACCATCAGCGAAAGTCATACCGAGACCGCTGCCCTCGTATCTGTGGCAGCTTGTCCGGTGCTAGAGCCACCTTCTTTCAGAGGATCGGGGTGTGGGGAATTGACACGCGGTTTACCCTGGAACGTGCGATAAGTCCCAGCACATAGACCAGAGAAATAACGAACCTTTCGCTTTCTGGAAAATCCTGTGCTCGTTCGCTAAGGAGACGTGTTGAGGAAGCTACATCAGATCGTCTATCAAGAAGAGGCTCACTGGAACAACCTGAGCCGGAGCCATCCTCGAAGGACCTCTGTTTGCAACATCCACTCTGGGTAGAGGGGAGGGAGACCGATGACGGGCGGGCTCGTGCGACTTGGCAGAATGTTGACCAAGATTATTTGAAGCGGAACCTATGTTCCTTTTCCTTTGTAACAATCTCTTGAGTGTTAGAGGTCCTCGAGACGATGGGCCGGCATTCAAGTTTCCCCCGCTGTGTCTATCCGGAGAAGTCGCTGATGGGGTTGATGATTGTGAAAAAGCATGGGAGGCGTCTTTGCGACGATGAGTAGATGATGTTGGCGATGGTGGCTGGGAAAATATATGAGCGAATAAGAAAGTGAAAAAGACAAAGTGAGCGCCCACTTCGTCAAAATTGAAATTAGCACCTGGAATGCTCGCTGGGACCCCGACCTACACAATCATGAGAACTTGCTACGAGTGGGAATGAGCGAAACTGATACCTCAAGCAGATTATCGTTGCTGTCACCACTGTGTCCTGCAAGCTTGGATCCCTCAGTTTTTCCATGTTCTTCCTAATGATCATGGTGTCAACATGACACTTTTGATGACAGAAAGACAAATGCCTACTAAATTAGAGTTGGGTGTTTCATTGTCATGACCACTCGAGTTCGCCAGCTGCTCCTTCTGTTCCCCTTGCTCGTGAGCAGGTACCTAATATAGTTGTCAATATGGGAGACCAGATGAGCGTTATTCAGCGAGTTGAGCCACGGATATATGAACACTTACATGGAATGGACCATGCGAGTCTGGAAGAATCTTGCTGAGGCCGCGAATAACAATACTCCCATCGCGCTGACCAGTCGCGAGATAGGTACTGTCAGAGGAGATGACAATTGAGTCTATTTGCTCGGTCTCCTTGATGACAGGGTCCAACGAAGTCAGCGTTGATGTGTCCAGGAACGAGATGGAATGTGTAAAGGTTGCAATGAATTTGCCGTTGGTGGCCAGAGCTAGAGAAGAAACATCGCTGCCCTCGAGAATTGGCGATTCTGCAAGTTGGGAGCCAGTAGAGACGGCATACGACCGAATTTTGTTGTCATCACATACGGCAAAGACTTGCTGATCGTCTGCTGACCATGCCAGTAGTGTGACTACATTCCATCGAGATACGGTGGCCTCGACGCTGATGACTCAGGACGACAACGCACTCTACCCATGGCTGGTGCCAAAGTCAATGGGAAGACAAGACGGTCAACATGACTGGGAATGCTATGCCATTCTCCCAAAGCCAGTAGTCCGATTATACCTGTTGATTGCAGTGTCCTTTGGTTCAAAGCGATACGACTAGTTTTATGGGAATGTGGTCCTAACAAATACAAATATGTTGGAGTAGAAACGCTCACTACTGTAGCCGTCTGTATGGAAGCAACCGTAACGCGTAACGCAGGGGTGGTTGCGTTGCTAAAAGTAACGCATAACGGGGGGGTTGGTTGCTAAAATTTTGGGCGTAACGCAGCTTGGATCGCTCGGTTGCTAACAGTAGCAACGTAACGCGGGGGTCGCAATCTTGTACAGTCGACTCCCTTATAACACATAGGGGGTATATCCCATACTCTCTCATAGCCCATAGCTTCTTTAATTTCCCAAGTTGGTTTGCAGGAACTTAGTGTCAGTAACCCATAACCCATAGTACATAGCCATTTCCCTTGTCCATAACCCATACTCTGGATGACTAAGCAAAAATATATCCAAATTTGGGAAATATATGATATAATCATCGGAATAGGCTGCCAATTACACAAATCATTACTCTTCCCACTGTCATGAAACCCATTGACTTTCTCAAAAAGGGCTTAACACGACTTCGAAATCTCACACAAGACCGTCGGACCAAACTTGAGGCTGACATAAAGGCCAATCAGCCACTATCAGAGGCAGATGAAGATTGGCTAGATCATGCGGGAAATTTGGTAGATGAGGAACGGTTAGTGGAGATTTTGGACCATGCATCAGACTATGAGCAAGAGCTGGCAAAATTGAATGAGAAAGATAAGTCAGTTGTACAAAAGCTAAAGGATCTGGCTAGTCATGGAGAAAAGACACTCGAGTCCTTGAAGAACTTGAAACGAAAGCGTAGTTCTCTTTAATTATTTTTTCCCCTTTATTGCTGTTGACTTAATTCTGTTTAGGTCCCACATATCCTGAATCTACGAATGTGGTACCCAATCCTGGGCAGCGAAAATCCCCACCACCCCCTATGTTTGAAAAAAAGGAGAATGCAACACTCGCACAAAGAATCGAGATCTTGGATTGGTATCATGCTAATGGTCGCAACCAGTCAAAAACAGCCAAATACTTTGATTCCATTTATCCTAATCTTCGACTCAAACAGCCGCGAATATCAGCGTGGGTCAAACAGGAAATTGCATGGCGTGCGGAGTATGAGGGAAGCACAGCCATGACTCGTGCTACCAAACGGATCCGCCAAACACAACATCCCGAGATCACTGAAATGCTTGATCTTTGGGTATCGAAGGCAATGGCAGACGGTGTCCTTCTTAATGGGGAAATCATCCGCCAAAAGTGGCAAAAGTTTGCCGACCTTGCTGGAGTGCCTGAGGACGAGCGGCTGAAGCTAAGTGAAGGTTGGTTAAGCCGATATAAAGTGAGGGCTGGGCTCAAGGAGATAAAACGTCATGGAGAGGCTGGTTCTGTGAACATTGAGAAGGTAAAGAATGAGCATCTTCGTATCCAAGACATCATCAAGAAGGGAGGATACAAGCGTCGTGATATCTTCAATGCAGATGAGACGGCATCATTCTATGCGTGCGTGTCTATTAGAACCTTTCGACAAGCTTAAACTAATTAGATAACATTAATAGTATGCCACCGGATTGTGGTTTATGCAACAAGCAGCAGTCCGGTGTAAAGGGAAATAAAGCTCGGCTCACATATCTGTTCACGACGAACGCTGATGGTTCAAAGAAACTCACACCACTTATCATCGGAAAAGCATACAAACCACGCGCATTCCAAAATAAGACCGGGTCACAACATGGTTTCTACTATCGGAATAATGCAACGGCCTGGATGACTTCAACTATCTATCAAGAATGGCTTCTGGACTGGGATCGGGAACTCGGGAATGAGGGGAGGAAAGTTCTTTTGCTGCAGGACAACTTTGCTGGCCATGTCGTCCCCAATACGCTCACAAATATCCGTGTCGAAAACTTTGAGCCGAATCTGACTTCGCATGTACAGCCTAACGACCAGGGTATTATCCGATGTTTCAAAGCCCACTATCGCACACGGTTCTTTGACCACTCAGTTGACTTATACAACGCAGGTACCACTCCCTCTGAGATCTACAGTATCAATCAGCTCGAGGCAATGGTCATGGCCAAGCAGGCCTGGATGATGGTGGACACCACAACTATTCGCAAATGCTGGGACAAGTCCGGGATCTTGCCAAGCTTTGATGTGGACCCACAGTCAGAGCTGCCGTTGCCATCAATTCCGCTCTTGTCCCTTTTGCGTCCAGGTCACATTTCCACTCAAGCCAGTGAATCGGCATCTGTGGCCAAGTCCTCAGATGGTCCCTGTTCTGTTGCGTATGCTGAACAGGTCATTCAGCAAGCTCTCGACAGCCTTGAGGAGAGAGGTGTCCTTCAGAAGTCAAACCGAATGAATCTTGATGAAATTCTTAATCCAGCAGTCGAATCTGATCACAACATATTCAGTGCGACGGATGAAGACATCTATCGTGCGGTAATGGATGCACAGGAGGCGCGGGAAAAGAACCTGGATTCGAGCGATGATACGGACGTGGTGGTGGTCAAACCAGCCGTGACACGAAAAGATGTTGTAATTATTTAGTTTTTTCCCTAAGGGTATGACAAGGATAGATTACATAATCTCGGACTTTAGTTCAGCGGAGTCCAGTCGTCGCACCTCAGTCCAGTACTTCCTACTTGAGACTGAGGTGAGACTCCCTACTTAGAATTACTATTCATCTCCAACTAACTATCCTGGCTATAGCCTAGACTGTTCCCTTACTAGGTTGGTAGATAATGATAGTCCAGTACTTCCTACTTGAGACTGAGCCTAGACTGTTCCCTTACTAGCTCTCGAAGACTTCTATTCAAAAGGTTATGAGCCCTGCGCTCCCTTGAAACAGAAGCATGACTCCACCAACCGTCCCCTCCATCTCGTCAGCTCCGCATCAGTCCATGGCTAGCTCTAGCAAATCCTCGCAACCCTCGAGTCGCTTATACGACATCCCATCACTCGAAAACGATGGTACCAACTACCAGATGTGGAAGTACCGCATCGAAATGATCCTCGATGTTCGAGGACTAATTGGGGTTGTGAACGGCACTGAAAAGAAGCCCGACGCAACCGACCCACTTGCATTCCTCGACTGGGAAAGTCGTGACAAGGAGGCACGCGCCCAAATAACCCTCACACTGAAGGATGAACCCTTGAGCGGGATAATCTATTCGACCACAGCCGAGGAGATCTGGAAAAAGTTAAAGGAGTGCTATGAAGGGAAGGGCCAACAGACAGTTGCATACCTGATAGGTGAACTGTTCCGTGGAACACTCTCCAACACCACTGGGATGGAGCCACAATTGAACGCAATGCGGCAAAAGGCCTATGTCCTAAAGTCTCTAGGTCAAATCCTCGACGATTCACTGGTAGCCATAGCCATCGTCATATCACTCCCATCGTCATACTCAACCCTCCGTACTATCCTAATGTCGACTGCCGACAAGCTGTCAACCG
>JBBPMX010000061.1:0-34857 GCA_038090515.1 Pulveroboletus cf. viridisquamosus | reverse complement strand
TTAATATGAAAGGTGCAAAACTGTTACAATGACATATGTGGATTAAAATGGGTATATCTCCACAGCATTCACACATGGTCACATGACTCAGGGACAGCACTTGTAGCCAAGTGTTAGTAGTTCCCACGCCCCCACTAAAGCTAAGCGAAATTCCCACACCCTCAGATACTACATCACACACACTCCAAAAGTATTAAACATTGTAACAGTTTTGCACCTCACTGTAGATGCGAAGTTGACAATGGCGTGGTGTTGTTGTAGGAAGGGTATCCCCAGGATACAATCATAGCGATCGATGTTAGCTACATCAAAATACATGCTGGCAGTAAATTCACCAACAACAACAAAAGATTCACTCCCATGGATGATCTTTGAGCAGCTGCCTATGCAGCCCAGTTGCAGTGTGAGCTGTTGTGCGAGGGGGTATACCTCCATCTGGGTGACCTTCACAAATGTGGGGCTCACGAAATTGCCGATACTTTGATGGTGATCCGGGCCGTCGCACATGCGTGTAGTGCCGGTGCAATCACTGGTTGACTACCGGGGTTATCCCCAGGCCCCATCCGTGTATGCATTGCATACCTGAAGAAACAGGGGTTAACTTCCCCTATCGGACTCTAGCGTGCTACATTGAGTGCAGCTAGCTGCACCTGCATGAGATCAGATGGTCCGTCCTGTGGGATGACCATCGACCTGTGTGTGGTCTCAACCACCAGGTCATCTGGATACATTCTGATCCGGAGTGGGAATCACTCTATGAGCTTCTCTACGATGATATTGTATGATGGGGTGATCTCCCACCTGGTAAATGAGGCACATGGGTGTGCCCGTACTGCCTCGGATCTGAGGTTCTGGGCAAGGAACACTCGGTATCCCTCAAAAATGTGAATTTGTTTTGCAAGTTCAGCTATTGCTGCACAGACACGGTTGATATCAAGGCCATGTTCTGTCATTTGTGCATGATCGCACTTGTCCCAGCCCCAGTCATACTCCCATCGAGCATGCTCTGACAGGTATGACTGGGCTGTGCTTAGTGAGGGATCTCCCTCATTGATATCAGCCATGATATGGGCGATACATCACCGACATTCGAGGCAGTCACTGCCCTCATGGATCACCCCATATATCGGGGACCATGTCCATCTCAGCAGGGGGTCCTTATCCCCTTGTAGCCCAAGGCCCAAAGGGGGTGAATCCCCACTAGCGATCTCCATCGCCGTGCACCGCACAGACTGGTTGTCATCCAGTGGGTCATGCATGGCACCCAAGTAGGTGACAGATTTGTCATCTTCTTGGATGTCTGAGCACTCTGAATATAGCTTGAAGCAGTCATCAACCGCTCGGCCTTCATTGGTAGGGTCATCATTGGCCCCCTTAGTAGCTTCTGCTACGTGTCCAGGGTCGACAGGGCCCGCTACCTCATTGTTGAGTGCAGCATTAACATTGTCGGTCAGGGGTTCATCCTCCTTGTCTTCTTGTACGTCTACAGCATACAGTCGCGGTTTTCCTGCTGGTGGTAGGTCTCTCCATGGTTGATCGCACTGGTTGGCCATATGGCCTTCCTTACCACAATGGAAGCAGGTGATACCCTGCTTTTTCCCCTTATCCGGTGGTTGATACCATCCTTTCATCTGGGTCATCAGATCCTTTGACTGGGGAGCACCTACTCCCACCTTGCCTGGACTTACAGTCTTGGGCGAGTTGGCTGTCCTTTGATGGAATAGCATGTTACCATGATGCACAAATTTGTGCGTGTTACCTGAGGTCCCGTCGACCCTTTTTCCCTGTGGGTACGAACCACTTTGTCCTTGGGAGGTTTTTCCCCCAGAGCTAAAGTAGCTCGTTCTCATATGCAGGCTGATAGCCTTCTGGGCAGTTTCCATCTGCCGGACGTCCTTGAGGATTTCCTCGATGCTAGAGTGCTCAGCAGATATACTGCAAGCCTCGAAGATACTACAGATAATTGTATGGGGCAACCCATGGAGGAACTTCCTCCTGAACAAATAATCATCCAGGGGCTGCACCATCCGGTATGCACGACACCTGAGGTTGTTGTAGAAGGCGAGGGCCCCCTTCTCGGGGGAAAACCTCATGCAGTCATACTGGTCTGCTGCGTTCTGCACTGAGGGCTTGTGCACGAAGCGTTTAAACAGCCTGGTGATCAGATCTTCAAAGAACCAGAACCAGATCGCTCAATCCGGTGATTCGACCTCCTGGTCGTACCACTGGGAGGCTAGGTCCTCCAAGTACAACCCTGTGTACAGCACATGATCGTCATTGCGATCTGGTCCAGTGACCTTGAACGTATGGAAGTACTTCAACAACTGGCTCAGCCAGTTGTCGAACTTCTCGAGGTTGTCCTGACCTCCGTACTTCCCTGGTTTGGGCAGATTCATTGCCTTCACCTCAGGCCCCACTGGGCCGGTTGATCACCCAACTTGTTCCCATATATGTTGCGCATATCGCTGCTGCATGTAATCCATGTAGCGTGCTTTACCAGGGATGAATCCCCTGAGATAATTCTGACGATGAGGTTGTCCGGCGGGCTCACCTCTGCCACTTCTCATATCAAGTTGGCCGTCAGATTGACTACTGTCATCTGGATCCCCTGGATCATCTGGGTCGTTTGGAGGTCCCCAATTGAGGGGTCCTCCCTGTGGAGAGTCACCCTCCTCCACATCATGTTGCCTGTGAGGCGATCCCTCCTGGCGTGGGGCAGGTAGTTGGCCCTCATTGGTGTCACAACCACAATCTCCCTGAGCAGTCCATTACCAGATGGTCAGCCATCCCCTGCAGTATTATTTGCTGCCACAGCATGATCTCATGCCATTTGATGCAGGAGGGCTCTTTCCCTCTGTCCTGGGGTGCCATACAGATGGTGCATGATGTCGGAATCCTGACCTGAGAGGTATGCTGGTCAATTCAGCATATTAGGGGTGAGGCCCCATTCTGTTGTCATGTGACTAGCAGGGGCACTTTGGCTATGGGACATTGCTGTCCCTTGCCTCACTGGGCCACCTGCCTCACTATGGGACGTGAGGTCTGCCTTGATGGGTACCGGGCTTATCACCCAGTCGGATATCCCATCGTCATCTGCAAATCTTCATCGCAATCGTTCCAGCATCACAGCATTATGCTGCCCGGGATTTATCCCGTGATTGTGGAACCCCTCGGGTCCCATGTCGTACCTCAACCATTGACGTTGCATGTCTATGAGGAACTTGTCAATGGTGGCAGGGGCTGTTCCATGATCAATGGGTACATCTCCCTCAGATCGGTCCCTCAGCGGGGGCGACATGCCCCCCATGTAGGCCTGTATGATTGGGCTCTTGGCCCTTGGGCCTGGTGATGCCTCCAGCGAGGTCAATGAATGGTTGACATTCTCGGGTTGTGGGGTTAATGGGCTCATGAGGGTGGGGTCAGCTTCCACTGCCCTTCCTCTGCTGTCCTTGATGCTGCTCAGCATCTGGGAGGCCTGTGCCTCCTCTGCTACTGCTGCACCAGGCCTGGGTTCTGTGCTTGGTCCCAGTGTCTGGTCTGTTGTCAGGGTTTTTACCCCTTTCTTGATGACCTTAGGATCCCTTGGGATTTCCTCAGGAGTCCTGGGTGGTTGTGAGCTACCCTCATCCTGACGGTCTGGTTACTATCAACTTTGCTTGGCTGCAAGTCACTGTGCAACTCATCATGAATACACATTTTTGCACTTCAAAAAACTGTAAGGTTGTTATATTGGGTGCTCTGCACCCTGTCCTCACCCCTTACTCACACTGGTGAAGTGTACCGAGTGGTATTCACAGATGAGTAATGTAGGAGTAATATATGAGGATTGGCCCATCACCAGGATGGGCCTCTCCTTTTTATCTACCTACCACGCATGTGATTACTGTGTATCACATGCACTCATAAGTGCGCAATCAGGGGTTATTACCCTATTTAGTATCTACAGGGGCTATTGCCCCTTACACTAACCATCTCCTTCAGGGTGGTATCCTGAGGTAAAATGTAAGCACATGTTGAGAGCTTTATCTAATTACAGGAAGAAGTGTGATATGAACTCAGAGCCTCTGTCAGAGGTGATATGGGAGGGAACTCCATGCTTCAAGAAGACATGGAGGAGAAACAACTTGGCTAGCTCAGCAGAGGTGATGGTGTCGTGTGTCAGAATGAAGATGACTTACTTTGATAACTGATTGACAATGATGAGAATGGCAGTGAAGCCAGAGGAAGGTGGGAGCTGCTCAATGAAGTCCATGGATATGGAGTTCCATGGTTTCTCCAAAACTGAAAGCTGCTTTAGGAGACCATAGGGGCGATGTCAGGGAATCTTAGCCTGGGAGCATGTCATACAGGAGGATACATAGTCCTTGACAAATGTATGAATGCCCAGCCAGGTGTATTTGTCATGGATCAACTCTAGTGTATGGTTCTGGCTGAAGTGGCCTGTAGTAAGGTGATCATGGAAAATCCAGAGGAGTCAGAGTTGGAGGTTGGCAGCATCAGGGATGTAGATGTGTTTGTCTCTTAGGAGGAAGCCTTTGGGGCTTATGGACCATCTTGGGTCATCTAACAATTTGGAGGAAAGGTGATATGACATGACTGGATCAGTGGGAAGGGAGGAAAGGATATTGGAGCGGACTTGTTCAATGTCGAGTAGGATAGAGGCCTGGAGTAGCAGAGTCTCTAAGAGCATGGCTCACAAGGACGTTGCGAGTTGCTCTGAGGTGAAGATGGGCTGGAGATTGTTGGGGTTGACACAAGCAAAGTCCCTATCCCCCTCTTTGAGGTAGATGTCCCAGTGTCTAGTCAGTATGTCAGGTTTAGCTCCAAGCTTACCAGGATGATATTGGACTCCCATGTTAAATTGGCAGAGGAACTTTGACCATCAGATCTGGTGGCATGTTAGGAGTTTCATGGAGGAAAAGTACTCCAAATTCTTGTGGTCCATGACTACATCAATGGGGTGTGTGGAGCCCTCTAGGAAGTGTTGCTAGGAGGTGAATGCCTCGAAGATTGCCAGTAACTCCTTGTCATACATGTTGTAGTTCAACTCTGCTCCAGAGAGCATACAGCAGTAGAATCTAATGGGGTGGATTTGTTATCAGAGATGATGGAGAGGATGCCAGTGATAGCATAGTCGGAGACATCAGTCTTGATCATCATTGGAGCGTTGGGGTCTCATTGTGCAAGCACCAGAGCTGTAGTGAATGCATCCTTGAGACACTGGAAGAACTTACAACAATCCTCAGAGAAGTTCCATGGGGCACTCTTATGAGTGAGTTGGGTTAACAGAACCACAATATTAGAGTAAATGTGGATGAAGTGGTGATAGAAGTTGGTGAATCCTAAGAAGAACTGGATGTCCTTGACTTTCTGGGGTTCCAGCCAATCTAAAATTGTCTGAATCTTATCCTTGGCCATGGAGAGACTGGAGGGTGAAAGGATATATCTGAGGTATTCGATGGTGTTGCTGTGCCATTTACATTTCTTGGGTTTGCAGTTAAGTCTGTTGGTGTGAAGATGCCAGAGGACTTCTTGGACATACTTCTGATGCAAGGTGGGGTCAGCAGAGTAGATGAGAATGTCATCGAGATATACTACCATGCTGACATCCAGCATGTCAGTGAAGGTACTGGTACATTGGAGATAGAAAAATCGGAAAGAGAAACTATTGGACAGAGGGAATTCAGATCTGAAAGAAAGGATGTATTGAGACAGAATCTTGGAGGAGCACAGTTGTTAGGCTTAGCATGACTCCCAACCTGTGCTGTAGGGGAGTCACACTCTATTTATTCACTTCTGAGAAAGTGTGGCTGGAGGCCAGAGCAGGAGTTGTCGCAGCTGCTTGGGCCTTTGTAGCCCAAGAGGTGCTCTTCAGACATTCTTTCGCAGAGTGTCCAGCAAGGCTGCAGAAGAGGCACAAGCTGAGCTTCAGACAGCACTGTCGCTCCTTGGGGAAGAGTTTGCCATTCTTGCCCAACTTGGCAGAGATCAAGTCTGTGAAGGCAGACTCAGCCCTGCTCTTATTGTTGGCAGAGGAAGAAGAGGAGCCCTTGGATGACTTGTCTCTGGGCTTACTGGAGGTGGAGGCAGAGGCAGCAGTGGACAAGTTGTCCTTGCCGGATTTGGAGGATTTGGAGGCAGAGGCAGAGTTGCCAGAGTTCAACCTGGAGACTTTGGTTGTGCAGGCAATTTCATCCCTGTGTTCCCAATACTGGTGGTCAATCTGCTAGGCAAGGGTGCAGAGTTTGTGGATGTCATCGGGTTTGCCTTGACAAGTGAGCTTGTCCTTGATACGGTCTGGGAGACCAGAGTAAAAGCTCCATTGGAGTGCTCCTTGGCCCCAGTCTTGGACTTGGCTAGTGAGTCAATTTCACTCGACAATGTATTTGGAGATGCTCAAGCTGAGCTTTAGCATCTGTGACAGAGTTATAGGGTCTGAAGTTAGACTGCAACTCATATAAAAATGTGTACCAACTATCTATTTACATGATTTGGAGGCCCAGTGCTTCAAGTCCAAGGAGATCTGGCTCAAAGTACTTGAGCACAGTCCTCTTCAGGTAAGACTGGGTGAAGGTGACCTTGGTCTGATCCTTGCAGTAAGTTTGGGGATTGGCTTGAAAGTGGAGTTCACACTGGACAATGAATGGGTGGAGTTTTTTCCAGTCCATCCCATCAAATGGATCAGGTTCCCAGATCTTGGGCTTAGAGCCTTCAGTCTTCCATTGTCAGAGTGCTTGGTGAGTCATCCCCTTGATAGCATCAGTGAGTTAAGTAAAGGGTTCATAGGTGAGTGGGACTTGGTTTTGTTCTTCATGTTTGGGGTCATCTTTGCCAGGGATGTGCCTGGTGGAGGAACCTTGGTTGGAGTCTGTATCAGAGGAGCTAGAGGAGTCATTTCTGCCTGGGTCATTCCTGTCACCCCTCCTGTGTGAAGGCATCAGGGTACCAGATCAGACTTGGATGGATTCCTCATCATCCCATTCTAGAGAATCAATTTAAGGAAGTTTGATACTGAAGGTAAGCAGAAGAGGTGTAAGTGGGGACAGAGGTTGCCTGCTATACGCCTCAGAGATGGAGGGTGCAGTGACCATGGTATGAGTGAAGAAGCTATGAAAGTCTCTGGGAACCTTGTGAGAACTGCCAAAGGCAGTCTGCAGGATCTGCTCACACTGAGAGGTTTGTCTTGTGTGCACAGACATAGGAGTTGTCGAAAAGAGTGAACCTTGACAAGAGGGAGTATGAATATACTGTTAAGTCTGGTTCCTCTAGATCTAAGTCCAGTCAGAGGTCCAAAGATTAGTGCAAAGTTCATCAGAGAATGAATGGAGAATGGGACAGAGATGGGATACCTAGGAGGATATTGGTGTAGAACTTATGTGTTGTACCCTTGCCAAGGTTCAGTCCTCATATTTTATAGGGAGAGAAGGGAGTGAGAGAGCAGGAGGGGGAGACCAAATGAGGGTCAGAAAGAGACTAGTGTGATATTCATACTAAGGTACAAGTTCGGAGTACAAATGGAAGAATGGAGGAGTGTATGATAAGGTACCTCAGATAAAAGGAAAGCATGTGGAGACGGAGGTCATACATAGGGGGAGGAATATGATAACTATGGAAGTTCAAGAGGAAGAAATGAAGTCTGGGTTACAGAGTACCAGAAAGGGAATGAGGGGTTCAGATGGCAGAGTTTGGAGTGGATATGACAGATTCTCACATCTTCAACCCCTTTCACTCCTATCTGTGATCACATCTATGTAGGCACACTCAGTCCTTATTCTCAACTGGACTATTTGTTTCCTGTCCAAAATTCCATCCAAAACCATCTTTTCTCACTCTCACTCACTGAGGTTGGTCATAGTTGTCTGTTCTCCATACTAACCCTTCACAGAATCCCTTGGGACAAGGAAACTTGACCCCTATACATATCACCCCACACATCTCAACTATCTTTCAGCATAGGTTGATGAAGTACTCATGTGCTCTGGCAGAGGTGAGGACATATAGGTGGACTGTGATATTCAGATAGTAGCCCTTGTTGGCAAAGAATGTGGAACAACCAGTGGTAGCACTCAAAGAATTGTTGTACATAAATTCCACAAGAGGCAGGAGTTTGGATCCGTTGTTCTATTGATAGTTACAATAAATCCAGAGGTGAAATGGAGGCAAATGTCTAAGGCTTTACTGAGTGAGTGGAAGAAGTGTGAGACAAATTCTGAGCCTTGATTGGAGGTGACATGGGAGAGGACCCCATGCTTGGAGAAGACATGATGGAGGAACAGTCAGGCTAGTTCTAAAGATGTGATTGTGTTGTATAATGCATTGCTTGAAAAGGTGGTCCATGAGAATGAGAATGGCTATGAATCTGGAGGAGGGCAGGAGCTATTCAATGAAGTCCATGGATATAAAGTTCCATGGTCTTTCTAGAACTGGGAGCTGCTTGAGCAGTCAATAGGGGCAGTGCCTAGGAATTTTCATGTGTGCACAGGCAATACAGGAGGAGACATACTCCTTGATGAATGTTCTAATATCTGGTCATGGATATTTCCATGTGAAAGGCTTGTCTCACCTAAACCTTGAGTATTTACAGCTCTCAGATCTTTAGGACTGGCTCAGAATTAAGGCTGAAACAGCAATTGATATCATTGAGTATGCAGAGGAAGATCTCAAAGTAGCAAAGGCAGGGTGCTGTTGTGAATGCTAAGTGAGCACACCACCGGCCTTGGCTTCACAGGCTATTACCGAGCCTGGTGAGGGAAAAGGATGGGAAGTCGAGCTCAAGCACACCAATCACCCGTTTGGGAGTGGGATAACAAGTGGTCAAAGCTGGGGATGCCAGCTGAGACACTTGGCTTTATATACTACAGTACAGTGCACACAGACCATAGGGTCCATGGGATAGACTATTATACATGGCTAGCTAAAGTACACGAATGTGAGAGAGTTCCCACCAGGGTTAACAGAGATTAAAAGGGTGTGCCAGCCATGAGGTATGATGTCATATGATGTCATGGTCTGGACCCAGGTCATGTGACCTGTCATGTGACTAGGAAAAGAAAAGGGGCTGAAGTGGTTTGTAACAGGTGCTTGGTACTCCCTGATTAGATAGTTATTCTTATCAATTCTTCAGTTTATGTTCATTGTATGAATTATTGTACTGAACACTTGAAGACAATTGAAATTGATGATTATGCAGTAACAATAACATTTGGTTCATGCAGGTTCCTACTGAGTTCCTACCAACAAATTATCTACCACACAATGGCAAAAAATATATGTATTTGAAGTGGTGCTGTCTCCATGAGAATAGGGCACACAAAAGACAAGTCATTCAATACCATTTCTGCCTCTGTGCCTCTTGTGAGCCCTGTTAGTAAAGTACCAGATGTACTGGATGAGAATGATGAACTGGTTGAATTCACTTGGCCCTCAAGCTTTGCAGAGGTTGCTGTTATGTACTTCTTGCAGTGAGAATGATGAACTGGTTGAATTCACTTGGCCCTCAAGCTTTGCAGAGGTTGCTGTTATGTACTTCTTGCAGTGAGAACAATGAACTGATTGAATTCACTTGGCTCTCAAGCTTTCTAAAGGTCACCATTACTCCTTGCAGTGAGAACAATGAATGGTTGAATTCACTTGGCTCTCAAGCTTTCCAAAGATTATTATTACTTCTTGCAGTGAGAACAATGAATTGGTTGAATTCACTCAGCCCTCAAGCTTTTCAAAGGTTGCAGTTACTCCTTGCAGCTTTCTGCCTGTCAATTGTTATGTGAGAGACATGAAAATGATGCACAAATATGTTCCATGCAGCCTACTAGTAGTACAAACCAATTTGCACATAATATTCCAGTTGCTTTTCCACAGGCCATTCTGTCATAACCTATGTCTAGAAGATTAGAAATCAGGTAGTAGAACTCATTGAATGGTGTGACTAGATACATTGAGTCCAGCTGCAAGTTGCTCTTGATCCAGCATTCAGGAGAGCCATACAATAGCCTATTGAATTTCAAAGGATGTATATTGACCTTGGGGCATGTCTGCCACATGTTTTTCAAGGGCTGAACAGTGTTTAGGGGCTTAATACATACCTGTTACACAATCCCAATGATATGCAAAAATTGAGATTCTGATATTTGGTTATTTTTCCACTGGTCAACTCAGGACATTGGTGTTACGAACCATCTTCACGCCCCTTTCTTTTCTCGATCACATGACCTGTCACATGATCAGGGCCCAGACCATGACATCATATGACGTCATGCCTCATGGCTGGCACGCCCCCTTAATTACCGTTGACCCTGGTGAGAACTCTCTCACGATCGTGTACTCTAGATTAGCCATGTATAGTAGTTCATCCCACGGACCCTATGGTCCGTGCGCACAGTACTGTAGTATATAAACCCCGGTGTCTCAGCTGGTGTCCCCAGCTTTGACCACCTGTTGTCCCCTGGATAATAGCGTGAGCGTGAGCCCTTTCCTCCCTTCTCCTTTGCCAGGCTCTGTAGTAGCCTGTGAGGCCGAGGCCAGTGGTGCAGCGAGTAATCGTTCGTAACACTTGGTCAAAGCTATCTACACTGCCCTCGGAAGAACGTAGCGTCTTGTCGCTGAAAATATCGAGATCGGGTGAGCATTTATCCCCATCAGAAGACCGGATCAAGAAAGAAACCAAATCCGTTGTATACGGTTGCCGGGCCCAGGCATAAGGGACATAGCGCAGAGGCACCACGTGACGGGCCTGGGCATAGCACCCTTAACAGCTTGAATACACGCTCGTCCGGCGTATAAATAAGGATAACGTTGCTGCTTGCCCATAGTGCACTAGGGCGATTCCTCTGTGGTTTGAGGAATCCAGGTTCGCGGAATACAACCTGTGACGTCCGCCGTCAGTGCACGATACGCGTACGACACTCCTCATTATCAAGGCTCTACCCACTTGACGGAACCCACACTGTCCAAAGCAAATTGATAGAAGAAGATTAGCTGCCAGCGGACCCCCCCTCCCTTACCTCATCTGACCTCTTCCCCCCGCAAGCGTCCCCAGACGTCGGTTGAAAGATACCGGCGAGTAAGGACTGTAGGATTCAAAAATTTCCCTGTTCGGCGAATCGGTGCCTGGTTCTCTGGAACAGGCATCTACACAACTCCGAAAGAGTCCCTCTTTTGAGGGGCTGCTTGAAGCACTTCCCTCAGTCACCCTGGAGCCTTACCGGCTCAAATTCAAACAAAGGCAACTGCAACCCCCGCCCCAAGAAATGATGTCGTCGTCACAAATAGATACCGACGACCTAAAGGAACTCCTCAAAGCACTCCTAAAGGAGAAAGCCGACAGCCTGGCTGCACTTGCCAAGAAAGTCGCCAATCCCGGCAAGTGGGACGGCAATCGTACAACCTTCCGGGTCTGGTTCACCAACCTGAAGGTATGGATCTCCCTCCAAAATTGGGAGACCGACAAACTCCGGACCGTCGCGGTCCTTTCTCGCATGGAGGGCAACGCAGCCTCCTACGCGAGATTAAAACTAGAAGAGTACTGCGATGCCGAGATAACGGACGCCACAAACAAGTCTGGTACCTCTCTCGGCTACCCATTGGGCGATGACGCGTGGCCCGATTGGAAAGAGCTCCAAAAGGAAATAAGGGAGCACTTCCAAATCGACGTGCTCGCCCACGAGTTGCTGCAAAAACTAAATAGGCTCAAGCAGCAGGGCCGCCCAATCAACAAGTTCCTCCAAATATTCGAGGTACTCTTTAAGGAAGCCGAGATCAACAATGGTCATGGCATCGAAATTATCAAGCGAACAGTGGACGCTCGCGTGTATATGCAAGTCCACCTACATATGTCGGTAGAAAACGACATCTTCGAGTTGATCGACGCCTATCGGCGAGTCGGTCGCTCTTTCGAATCCGCAGAAATAGAACGCGGGTTCCAACCACGGCGGTATGGCAGACCACAAAGATATAACGCGCCAAAAGGACCACCGCCTAACCAGCGGTTTACCCAATATGGGACGCAACCTGGAAGGGGAGCTCCCATGGAGATCAGGGCAGTGCAGGGGCCCCCAGATACTCGCACATGTTTCAATTGTGGCAAACCAGGCCACATTCGACAGGACTGCCGGCTCCCGAAGAAGCCATATAATCCGGCACAAGAGAGAAACCGAGCGCCGGTTCAAAATATGCACCAAGTTTGGGTACCTGATAAAGATGGGTACTATACCGAGACATGGGCGGTCATCTCCGAAACCCTGCCCGAAACCAAGGCCCGCGTGGCAACCTCCTCCCGACAGGAGTATATGTCGGACGAAGCTCGCACCTACTGGGCCGATGTCTTCGAAACCAAAGCCAGGACAAAAGCGTCTGAGGCTTTAAAAGGTAGCAGCTAGTCAACGGTAGGGTGTCGCCTAGCAAGCTGGATAAAATCAACGAAAAAAGAAGAAAAATAGAAAACATCAAAAAAATAGTTACCTCGCATTTGGACTGCGGTTTGCCCGTTGAAAGTTCTGTACATATACGATCTGGTTTCGAGCCGACGAAAGCGGCATTATTTAACCATGTACCAGTAAGTAGACCGGACTCCGGGCGCGCCGGTACGAGAGTGGTAGGCGTAGACGACTTGTTGACTGTGCTCAAGGGAGAAATCCCCGTAGCTGGCACTGAGCCTGTAGCCGAACTCTCAGAGTGCACCGACGGAGATTTCCCGGTTAGGACAATCAGCCAGGTGCTGAAAACTTTAATAGATTCTGATACGTCTGTAGGGGGGTCTCTTCGGAGCTCGGTGCCAGACTATAAATATAGCGTGCTTAATTCCCTTTTTAAGAATGATTGTTCTAACCTTAACCTTAACAAAATCCCTACACAAGAAATGATCAGCGGAGGACAGTTCACGGTGAACATGGCTGTTTGCTTCTCCGCGGGTAATATACAAAAAGATGATAACATAAAGGCACTAATTGACAGCGGCGCCATCAACACCTTCGTCGATCGCAAATGGTGCACCAAAAACAACATCGACATGATCCCCCTTAAGCAACAGATTCAAGTATTTAATGCCGATGGTACCCTGGGCAAGGCCGGAAAAGTTACTCACCGAGTTGAACTCATCGCAGTGTTGCAGGACCACCATGAGAAGATCAACGCCTTTGTTGTGGAGCTGGGCTCAAATCAAATGATCATTGGTTATGACTGGCTGGCCTGCCACAATCCCGACATTGACTGGATCGAAAAGAAGATCAAGTTCACCCGCTGCACCGACAACTGTGACAATTACAAATCGCAGCGGGATGGTTACTTCGGCTTCAAGCTCCGTGTCATAGAAGACGGAGTGGCCGAAAAGGTCCCGGCGGCCTATCACGATTTTCTTGACATTTTTTCGGAGCAGGAATCCAACCGTATGCCCCTGCGGAAGCACTGGGATCATGCCATCAATCTCAAGCCTGACTTCGTTCCAAGGAAGGGGAGAGTTATTCCTCTATCCGACATGGAGTTGGAAGAAGTACGGACTTTCATTGACAAGGAAGTCAAAAAGGGTTACCTCCGACCGAGCAAGTCTCCTCAAACATCCCCGGTATTCTTCATCCCGAAGAAGGATGGTAAAAAGCGACTGGTAATGGACTATAGATATTTAAATGAAGGAACCATAAAAAACGCATACCCTTTGCCGCTCATTTCACAGCTTATAGATCGCCTCAAAGGCGCAGACATGTTCACAGCAATGGACCTACGCTGGGGATACAATAACGTTCGCATCAAAGAAGGCGATGAATGGAAGGTGGCATTTGTAACGCCAATCGGGGCTTACGAGCCAATGGTCATGTATTTCGGACTGACCAATTCGCCCCCAACTTTCCAGAACATGATGAACAATATATTCTCAGATCAATACGCGTTCCTCATTATTTATATGGACGACATGATGATATTTACAAAGAAAAAGACAAAAGAAGAACATGAAGCGCTAGTACGCGAAGTATTGCAACGTCTCTGAGAGAACGACCTATATATCAAACCAGAGAAATGCGCATTCTCCAAGGACAAGGTCGAATTCCTTGGAATGAACGTCTCCAAGAATGGCGTCGAAATGCAAGATAAGAAAACCTAAGCAATTGCCGATTGGCCGGAACCAACGCGCCTCAAACAAGTCCAAGCCTTCTTGGGCCTGTGTAATTATTACCGAAAATTTATTGACAAATTCACAGAACTTGCAAGGCCATTGAATGACCTCACAAAAAAAGACACCCCTTTCCGGTGGGGCGACACCGAACGAGCGGCCTTCCTCGCTCTCAAAAAGAAATTCATGGAAGCACCCCTCCTCGCCTATCCGGATAGCACAAGGCAAATGCGTATCAAAACCGACGCCTCCGACATTGCAACCGGAGCAATCCTCTGGCAGGAATGCAAAGATGGGCAATGGCGTCCATGCGCCTTCTTGTCTCACTCCTTCGATGCCACAGAGCGAAACTACCCCATCTACGACAAGGAATTGATGGCAGTCATTCGCGCACTCGAAGAATGGAGACATTATCTTATTGGCAGGGATCGATTCGAGGTCTGGACAGACCACAAAAACCTGGAGTATTGGAAAAAGCCCCAAACTCTCTCAGGGCGTCAAGCACGTTGGCACGCTCTTCTCCAGGAGTTTAACCTCGAATTCGTGTATCGACCTGGGTCACTCAATCGAGCAGATCCCCTTTCCCGCCGACCTGATCATGGTGACGCGGTCGAGAACCTTAATAAGGACGTCACGGTACTACTCGCTGAACTATTCGTAAAAAATGTTACTTTAGAATCGCTGTTACTACAAAAAATACAAAAAGAATCAAAAAAGATAAATGACATTCTTAACTATTCATACGACACAAAACGGGGGGTCTACCTCCACGATTTCACCGGCCGGATCTACGTTCCTCCTTCTATCCGCGCCGAAATTCTTAAAACGTGCCATGACGACCCCCTGGGGGGTCATAACGGACAAGCACTTACCTACCATATGATTAACCGTTTCTTTATATGGCCGCAAATGCGGAAAGACATTATATCTTACGTCAATCACTGCTACACGTGCGCCCACACGAAGGGTTCGTCCAAAGCACCAGCAGGAAAAATCTTACCCCTCCCGATGGCGAGCCGCCCATGGGAAGATATATCTATAGATTTCGTCACCGGACTACCTGAGATCGACAAGATCGACTCAGTTTGTGTAATCGTCGATCGATTCTCAAAAGAAGTAATTTACGTACCATGTTCTAAAACCGTCTCTTCACTAGATTTAGCTAAATTATTCCGCGATCATGTATGGTCGCAACACGGCATCCCCCGCACGATAGTATCGGATCAGGGCCCCCAGTTCGTGTCTACCTTCATGACCGAACTATGTAAATTATTGGGCATAGAGCAGAAGCTCTCAACAGCCTACCACCCGCAGACGGATGGACAAACCGAGCGAATAAATAGAGAAATGGAACAGTATCTTCGGGCATATGTCGCCAAGAGACAAGACAACTGGCTTGACTACCTAAAACTCGCCCAGTTCCACCACAACAATTCTCTTGTGTCTTCTATCGGCTCGTCCCCGTTCTCCGTCACCCGGAACTACTCCCCTCGGATGGGATTCGAAGGGTTGTCACCGTCCCTGGCTGGACACTTCCACGAACACATGGGTCGTGCGCATCACGAAGTAAAGCAGGCGCTGGACCGCACCCGTGACCGCATGACCTCAGCACAGGAAGCCAGCAGATCTGACACACCCAATTATGTTCCTGGCGACAAGGTGTGGCTCAGCACGGACAATTTGAAATTGCCATACACCGCCTGTAAATTAACACAGCGATGGCTCGGGCCCTACGAGGTCCTTCGTGTTCTCCCGAACGCAGTAGAACTGCATCTTCCTTCCTCCTTCAGAATTCACCCGGTTGTGAACGTGTCGAAGGTGAAACCCTACCGATCCCTGCTGCCTGGGCAGCCGATCTCTCGCCCAGATGCGATTGAGATCTCGGAAGAAGGACACCCGGAATACGAGGTTGAGGCAGTTGTAGCCTCCCGTCTGAAACGGGGGAAGTTGGAGTACCGCGTACGCTGGAAGGGGTACGAGGAGACGGACGACACGTGGGAACCGGCTTCCCATCTCGAACACGCACGCGATGCGGTCGATCTGTTCCATCACTTGTCCCCATCGGCCCCTCGCCCCCTTTGCGGTCCCTCCCTTTCAGATATGAATCGCCTTTTCGCTGTCTACAGCCCTGGAGCTGGTACGCCGTTTGCAACGACTCGTCTGGAACTTGAGTCGTAGTAAAGGGGGGTAATGTTACGAACCATCTTCACGCCCCTTTCTTTTCTCGATCACGTGACCTGTCACATGATCAGGGCCCAGACCATGACATCATATGACGTCATGCCTCATGGCTGGCACGCCCCCTTAATTACCGTCGACCCTGGTGAGAACTCTCTCACGATCGTGTACTCTAGATTAGCCATGTATAGTAGTTCATCCCACGGACCCTATGGTCCGTGCGCACAGTACTGTAGTATATAAACCCCGGTGTCTCAGCTGGTGTCCCCAGCTTTGACCACCTGTTGTCCCCTGGATAATAGCGTGAGTGTGAGCCCTTTCCTCCCTTCTCCTTTGCCAGGCTCTGTAGTAGCCTGTGAGGCCGAGGCCAGTGGTGCAGCGAGTAATCGTTCGTAACACTTGGGACCTTTTCTGATAGATTCCAATGAGGCATTGAGGTGCTATGGCTGGAGTAAGATGGAAGGTATATTTTTTACTAAAATTCTATGCTACCAAGCTAGCCAAAAATAACAGTAAGATATTATATCTCAGAACATATGTAGACTAACCTAAGATTTAGACTACTCTTGATCCACCTCTATCTCCATGGATCTTGATCTAATACCTTCTATTATATCACCATCAGCATGTATGTATCATTACAATTTATGTTTACACCTTACATCTTTTCCTCCTTTGAACTTATCTTTTCTTGCTTAGTTCTCATTATGCTAAGCTCATAGTTCCCTCTGTCATCTGCCTGATTGTTCTCCTTTGTTCCTGAACCTTCTATGCTTACTTATCATGCTCCTTTTGCTATTGGTATGCTAACTCAACAATCAGTCAGCCATTATCCCTTAACATTCTTCCTGTTTCTATATTATTATTCAGTGACTCTTCACCCTTGTATATAAATCTCAGGTAGCACTGACATCTCTCAGCTTAGAACTACTTGGCATTCACAATCCTATTCCTTTTTTTGTGTCTTTGCTCTACACTTGAGTGAGCACTTTTGTTCATGCCTGCATCCTATCTCAAACACAAGAGATTGCCTTTGGTTCACCCATTCCTCTGGGTAGTCCCTCATTTAGCAGTTGCTAGGACAAATCCCTGGCCTTGCCATTTGCAAGGTATCCCCTTGTCTCAAGGTTTAGGACCTTTTGCCAAGTTCACACTTGATCCTTCAGGATTGAGCATAATAAAAGGTCTAAGCTCTCCTGCTGCAGTTTACCAGGGAACACACATCCATTGACTCTGAGCCAGGAAGGCTGCCATTCTCACCTATAAATGCCTCTTTGAACTCACTATCATGTTCTTCAGGCTGACAAATTCCCTAGCCACCTTCCAACAATTCATGAATGACTTCTTCTATGACCTCATTGCTGAGGGATGGCTTGTCATTTACATGGACGACCTTCTTATCTTCTCTCCCAATGAGAAAGCTCATATTGATTGAAGTTGCCACATTCTCAAATGGATGACTGAACTCAACCTCCACCTTAGCTAGAGAAATGTGAATTCACCACAACCAAGGTCAAATACCTGGGTATGGTGGTCAAGCCCAGGGAACTCACCATAGACCCTGTTAAACTTGCTGGTATAGCTGAATGGCTGGCCCCACCAAAGGTCAAGGACATATGCTCCTTTTTTAGCTTTGCCAACTTCTACTGATGCTTCATCCTGGACTACTCCACCACCACTCACTCCCTTCTTGAACTCACCAAGAAGGACCACCCCTGGGAATGGATCATAGCATACATTAACACCATTACTTCCCTGAAGAAGGCATTTACCATGGCACCAGTACTTCTCCTGCCTGATCTGACTAAACCATTTTCCATCACCACAAATACCTCCAAGTGGGCCACCAGGGGCATCCTCCTCCAACCCGATGGTAATGGCAATCTCAAGCCATGTGCCTACCTCTCCCAATCCTTCTGCTCTGTGGAGCATAATTATGATATCTGTGACTGAGAACTCCTTGCAGTCATCCATGCCCTCAAAGTCTGACAACATCACCTTCATGGATCTCCCTTTGTTGTCTCTGTTCTAACTGACCACAAGAACCTCACATACTTCAGGGAACCCCATAAGCTCAACCACCAACAAGCTCATTGGCTTCCTGATCTTGCCAACTTTGACCTGAAATTCACTCACATTCCAGGCTCTGCCCTTTCTGCCCCAGATGCTCTCTCCCATTTCCTGGATTTCTTCTCCTCTGATGACTCAGATAATGCAGACATCACCCTTCTCCCAGACAATCTATTTATCAAAATCATTGACATTGACCTTGCCACCAAAGTTGCCACATACTCTCCTTCCAATCCTGTCATCACTGATGTCCTTCATGCTCTGGAAGGCTCTGTCACTTCCAAGTTCTGTTCCTGCCTCTCTGACTTGGCTTATAAGGCCAGAGTTCTCATCTACCAGGGCCATATCTATGTTCCTGACTCCCTCTGCCATGAGGTTGTCTCCTGATCATCCCTCTGCTAGTGACCTAGGCTACCTTAAAACCTGTCAACTCATCTCTTGTGATTACTGGTGGCCTGGCCTGGCCTCTTTCATTTGCTACTTCAATGAGGGATGTGGCCCTTGCCAACAGATAAAGGTGAATATTCATTTGACCATCACCTCCCTTACTCCCATTGCCTTCTCCTGCTCCCACCCCTTCCAGCAAATTTCCTGTGACCTCATCATGGACCTCCTGGAGTCTGACAGCTTTGACAGTCTCTTGGTCATGGTCAACAATGGGCTTATGAAGGGGGTGATTCTGTGCCCCACTCAAAAAACTGTTACTGCCAAAGACATTGCCCACCTTTTCTTTCACAAAGTCTACTCCCAGTTTGGTCTATATGATAAGATTATGATTATCTCTGACCAAGGCCCCATCCCCAAACTGATGGAGAAACAGAATGTGTCAACCAAGAAATTGAAATCTATGTATCTGTGCCTCTTCTATCATCAAAACCCCATGGAATGGGAAGAACATATTCCCATGGCTGAATTTGCATAGAACCACTGCCCTCACTCCATAACCAACCAATCTCCATTCTTTCTCATTATGGGGTGCAAACCCAAACCATTACATTGCAAAAACATCACTACCTGTTGTCAAAATCAGACTTGTTGTGAATGTAGAATGAACACACCACCAGTCTCGGCTTCACAGGGTATTATCGAGCCTGGCGAGGAAATAGATGGGAAGGACGAGCTCAAGCACACAAATCACCCAGCTAAAGAGTGTGGATAACAAGTGGTCAAAGCTGGGGACACTTGGCTTTATATACTATGGACAGGTGCACACAGACCATAGGGTCCATGGGATAAACTACTATATATGGCTAGCTAAAGTACACAAATGTGAGAGAGTTCCCATTAGGGTTAATGGAAATTAAAGGGGTGTGCCAGCCATGAGGCATGATGTCATATGATGTCATGGTCTGGGCCCTGGTCATGTGATCAGTCACATGACCAAGAAAAGGAAGGGGTCCAAAGTGGTTCATAACAAGACTAGACCCACTCTTCTGCTTCAATGACAAGGCCCTGGCAGCCCATGAACTCATGTGCCAGGTGATAAAATCATGAAACACATGAGGCTTCACACTGTGAAAACAAGGAGATAAGATCTGGTTAGAAGCACAGAATCTGAAATATTCACTTACCTCCTCTAAATTCACATCTAAATGGGAAGGTCCATTTGTAATCACTGAAGTTCTATCTCCCATCTCCTACCACCTTTGTCTTCCTAAAACATGGAAGATCCACCCTGTGTCCCATACTTCCCTCTTATTACTCTATTGGGAAAATGATGTTCACAGTCTGAATTACCTGGCTTCACCTCTGGAGTTAGTAGAAGGGGAAGAAAAATACAAAGTTGAGAAGATTGTATGCCACAGGGGAACTCCAACCCACCAGCAATTCCTGATAAGGTGGAAGGGTTACTCAGCTGATGAAGACTCTTGGCAATCTGAATCTGACCTGACTAATGCCAAGAAGGTCCTCAATGCTTATAAACACTTACACCCCAAAGTATTCCTGTAGCTATACCCCTCTATCTCCACCCAAACCATTTATACCATGTCCATCAGCCCCACCTCTTCTTGTCCTCATGTCATGTCCCTCCTCATTCCTTCAGGAACTATCACCTGATAACTTAGTCAGAGTTCTCCAGCTGACGATCAGCAGATGGCATCACCTCTGCTCCCTGCTGTGGGAGTTGAGTCTTCTATTCTGATATTTCTTCCACCTGACACTGCTATTGATGCCTTCTCCAGCAATCTTTCCACTGAGTTATCAGTGATCCCATCTTCCACAGATTTCACATTTTCTGAATCATACATTACTTTGCCACCCCAGTCAAACCCCCATCTCCCTTGTATTAATACCCCTTGCCCTCAACCTGTTTGTAGGAATAGTATTGTCTCCTTTAGCTGGGAAAACCCCACCAGGTGCATTACCCCTGACTGCTTTGATAAAGACAATTTTCCCAATGAACCAGACCTTTCATTTCATGCCCACTGGTTTAGGGAAGGATACCCTGACAAGGAATATCATACAGTTCTCCATACCCACTTGACCAATTCCTGTCTTGCCATGCCCATTGACCACTTCCTCCAGCTTGGATATCCCCTCCTCTATCTCACCCAGGCTTACTGCCAGCTGGCATGAATCTCTGCCATTACACAAAGCCTTTTCCTCCCCAAATACACCATGCAGAAGACTGCCCTACTCTCAGTCCAAGATCTCAGGATGGCTACCCTAGGAGACCTAGCCTACCAACTAGACCTTGGAGATTGGCTAGAGGAATTAGATGGATATATGGCAAATGTGGCATATGCCTCCATGAGAGCCAGATGAGAAGATCAAGGTAAGTATGTCCCCTTTATCTTGTGAAACCAGGTACAGATGTGCCTGCTGTGCATGAGAATCTATTATCCCTTGGGTGTATTGATGCCCTTGGGGGATCTGCCACATGTACTGCTGGTACTGTGACAATCAGAAATAAGGATCACAATATCATAGCTGAAGGTCAATTGTATAAACGACTCTATTACCTAAACATCATGACACAAATGCCCAACTGTGCCTGATATAACGCCTTATCAGAAATGGCATGGCCATCAGCCTGATATTTCGTCTATTCAGGAATTTGGACATTCTGTTTAGGTCCTCAATAAACAACCCAACTTATCTAAATTGTCTGCTCATGCCTCGGAACATATCTTCATTGGCTATGAAGATGGACCACATGCTATTTGCTACTTCGATATGACTACCAAATATGTCAAAGTCATACATAACTATCATTTCCCATGTGCCACACCTTGCTTTGAGGGGGAGTGCATGGACAAAACTCAGTCTGGCAGTACTCAGTCTGGCAGTACTTAATCTGGAAGTGGAAGCAATGGTAAATGGAAATGGAATAACGATGAAACCGACCAACCCAACAAGCAAACTCAACCATTTGCCAAGCCAAGAACAGATCCACCAGGTCACGAAGCTGTGCTGGACCTATTACCTGATTTAGACAATGATGATGATGAACAAAACACTCTATCAGCATCCACAGTATATGAAGTGTTGCAAATGGACCCAGGTGAGATTGCCACCACTAGCCCTAATGAACAAAGCCCATGGGAGAAAAAAGTCTTTTGGTAGGAAAATCTTAATCTTGTAAGGTTGTAGTATTTGGGTGCTCCGCACCCTGTCCTCACTCCTTACTCACACTGGTGAAGTGAACCAATTGGTATTCACAGATGAGTAGGTAGGAGTAAAATATAAGGATTGGCCCACCCTGGTAATGGGCCTCTCCATTTTATCTATATATCATGCATGTGATTACTCTTGTATCACATGCACTTGCAAGTATACAATCAGGTATTATTTCCCCATTTAGTATCAGGGGCTACTGCCCCCTTACACCCTCCCTCTGTAGAGGCAGTAGTGGCTCAGACAAACAGAAGCACAAACAGTATATTCAGAAAGTTGTGGGTAAAACAGAGTATGAGATATAGGTAGATCAACAGTACAGTTAGAGATAGAGTGGATTGGTCATGAAATAAAGAGTCATTCAAGAACATGAATGGAAACAAAATGGAAACAGTGAGAATGAGAGGACAAAGTAAAATAAAAAAACAAGCAAGAGTTGAATCTTGTGTGAGTTCTGATGAGGGAGGCTGATCACATTCACAACCAGTCTTCCCTAAGTTCACTGTCCTTGAAGTGGTCCTGCTACATGGGGGAGCCTCCCCCATTGGCATCACAATGGTGAATGTGAGGCATATTATATGCTGCAACAGCCTCACTAAATTGCTAGAGAAGGGCTGAGTCCCTCGGGACACCAGGGTGGGTGACCAAGGGAGGTATGTCCTTCAGGGATACCTCAATTCAACAAGCCTCCTGCTTGTACCACTCCAAGAAGTGGCTAAGGGACTTGTTAGTGACCTTGGCCCTGAGGTCAGTCCTCAAAGGGCCATAGAGGTCCCAGGTGGCAATATTCTCATCACCTCCAGCGAATTCAATGCACTCAATCATCTCTCAAGCCCATTGTACAGCATCATTAGCAATATAGGGGGTAACTCCACTAGCAGCTAGATACATATGCTGTGATGTCTGTGAGAGTGGCTCCCTTGTGAAAGCCACTGGCCTAGGTGAACTTTCATCCCTGAGCAGGTCCAACCTCAGCCCAGTTGAGAAAAGACTTGTACTGCCCAGGTACAACAAGGAGACAGGTGAGGCTATGCTACCACATTATTTGGTCAACATGCCCTCAGGGCATGGGGGCAAGTTGGTCCATAAGGAGGAGGCCCCTCATCTGGCATTGGATAAGAGCATTCAGCTCCAAGTCAGGGTCATCCAGGATGATGGGGGTGCCAGTGGCCCCAGGGAATACCTTCCAGGCACTGGTCATTGGTAGGGTACTTATGTTGCCACCATTCAATGTAGTTGATCCACACCCTGTCAGAGGCATCAAATGACAGAGTGTCATGAGGAAGGAGGGGATTTTTCCCTGATAGGACAACTGGGCCTTGTGGTCAGCCCTTAGAAGAGCTACCCCTCTTTTGGGTAGTGGAGGACATGGACTCTGACAGCTGGTCTGTGACATGTGATGTGAGGGGCACACTGGAGCTCTGCTCCCAAGTAAGTGGAGTGATGTGCTCCAGGAGGGTGACAGTGCTTCCCTTGACACTAGTCAGGGTGGTGGTAGCTGGGCCAGATGTGATGTGCTTCTCAAGCACTGGGGCAGTGGGTGGTGGAACTATATCAGCAGGCTGGGCACCTGCATCCTTGGAGGCTCAGGCTGCCTCCTTCATGGCCTCCTTTTTCCTTTTGGCCTTTTCAGAGGCCCACACAGAGGGCCTCTATTCCTTCATGATGGCGTCTATAACTTTATTGGCACCCAAATCATGATACTTCCTCCAAAGATGGAGGAAGATGAGCAGGCCCTGTGCCTGCTTGAGATGAGGGGCCTTCCCCTCTTATTTGTTTTGTGCCCTGGTGAACAGGGGATGAACACTGTTCCCAGTGTTGTAAAGATGGATGGGGCCTATGATTTCCTGTTTATTCAAATGGTGAAGGTGGTAAACCACTGTGGAGGAGTGGGGGGACAGATCCCCTTCAAGATGTTCTGAAGGGAAGCCTTGAGAGACTCCCCTTGGTATGTGTAGAGGTTTCCCTCTATTCTGGTAAAGAGGGTACATATACCCTTGGAGTCAATGGTGTCCCCTAGGATGAGGACACTCTAGGGAAACTCCAATCTGGTGAGTTCAGGGATGACCTTGGGAATGCCATCTGAGTTGATGGCCATGGCAGTACTGAGGTGCAACACATAGGTGTTGCATGTCTCACAGTCACATTTGTGACAGAGAGTTAGAAGGTGGGGGTAGGAGATCCACTGCCCAGGGGACAGACAACAATGACATTTGTCACAATGAGTGTCATGCTGTAAAACATAGATCATATCTGGAGTGGATAAGGATCAGATAAAAGAAAAGGGTGCTTGACCCAAGGAAGGGGGTCAGCAGAAACAAAAAGCAAGAGAGGGACAGGTGACCAGCTCCCTACTCACACAGACAGAAAGTGGAGGGGAAGAAAGATGTATTCAAACCATAGGGACACACTTTTATAGTCCAGGGCATTCTCTAGGACTTACGAAAGTGAAATAAGAAAGGTAGACAAAAACCTGAGCTAATCAGCCTGTATCTGGGATCTGGATCCAGGTTAGAAAACACTAGTCCAGGACTGGATTAAGCTAATATGGACTGGATGTACTAAACCTGACAACCAAACCTACCTGGACAGACATGGAATACCATGGACTGGAGATATAGGATGTTTGCACCATGAGAGACTTTAGTCTTCTATAACACACAGGTGATGAGAAAGGGTTGCAGCACTGTTTGGTGCCACTGCTGATGGTGTGGCTGCTGTGGCAGCCAGCATGGGACACCAACCTTATGAACAAGCCTCCAAGGGGTGTGTGATTGGGTGAGAGGGATCAACTGTGGTCAATTTCCTCTGGGAATTGGGAAATATGAGGAGAAGAGGTGGAAGATGGAGTAAGGAAGCAGCTATGCTCAGACATGCTTGTTGCACAGGATGGTGATAGTAGGAAGAGAGAAGATGGTGGACACAGTATTATATAAGTAAAGTAAATCAAAAAGGGAAATATTACATAATGAAATGAAAAAAGCAATTGCAGGAATGTAAGTTGAGGTGGTGTTAGTTGTTTGTAAGTGTGGTGTCCTTTATTATTGCTATGCTATATCTACTATTTATTTATCTTTCTTTATTTGTTATTTTTATTTGTTTTATTCTTTTTCTTTTTCTGACCATATCATGTAGATTATTTTATTTGCTAGTGTTGTGGATTGATTGATTGATCAAATCAACACACTACCCACTTGGTGGGTTTGTGCATCTCAGTGCACTCATTGTCTTGCAAGGTAGCTGGCATACATTGTGTATGCCATGGAGCTGGGCTCCCAGGTGGAATCTCCAAGATTCCACTTAATAAGAAAATGGGCTGCTTGGCCCTCCCAGCAGTGGGTGAGTATTTTGTCCACCAACCATTCATCAGTGTCAGATGAGCCGACATCATAGAATGCACATGCATCTCTCTTCAGGAAGAGTATGTCATTGTTCTGTTCATAGTGACGTAGCAATGCTATGTAAAATCATGGATAAATATGTCACTGCTGGAGCTCCTCAGGGAGTTCCAGGGTGTACATAGGTGTTGCTGGCACTATCCTTTGCAAGGACCTTCATAGGTCCAATGTACTTGGGTATGAGCTTGCAAGTTCTGCCCTTTGGCATTGTCAAGTTCTGGGTTGATAAATAAACCCTGTCATTGACCTGGAGGGCTGTTCCCTCCTTCTGCCTTTTATTCATGTGGTGTGCCTGTACCACTCTGCTTTCTATGATGGCATCATGGGCTATCTCCAGGTTCTCCCTGGCCTGGTATACAAACTTTTGCACACCTGGGGCACTCAACACAGACCCCTGCAAGATGCATTGCATCAGAATGGGCATATGCCCATAGTTTAGTTTGAATGGGGTGAACCCAGTGGAACTACTGATGCTCAAGTTAATCACAAACTCAGTATGGGGCAGCTTGTCTGCCCAATCCCTCTGGTCAGGTTTCACTAGTGCATGTAGTATTTGGACTATGTTCCAAATTGTGCACTCTGAGGCACCATCTGTCTGTGGATGGAATGCTGTTGACATGAGGAGTTTAATCTTGGTTGGAGACTATTGTCTTTGGTAATCCATGCAGTCACACTACCTCCTGCAGGAACTTCCCTACAAGTTCAGAAGCCCAAATGGTAGTACTGACTAGTACCAGATATACCATAGAGGTTAGGCAGTATAGGATCACCCATGGATAGTCATGTCCGCCACTCAGTTAGAATGGTCCCACAAAATCCATAGCAATGGAGCCCCAGGGTGTTATGCTGGAGGTGAAACACCAAAGCTGAGCAACTGAAGGTCTGCCATAAGACCTCACAAAGAAAAGAGAGTTAAGGAGAGCACTTAATTGTCCAAGGTTTTAACCCAAGGAACAAGTGGCCAAAGCTGGGGATACCAGCGATGGACACACCCTTTATATATGTCTATCTATGGTGCACAGACCAGGCCATGCATTACATGTGTGTGTAGGTAAGGTGTGAATGAGTATCATATTGGGGTGTGTGAGGATTGCCTAGAGAAATGAGATCTGGGCAAAGAAGGTGGAGGAGTAGATCTTGGAGAAGAGTTTGAGGAGCAATGATTAGAAGAATCAGGAGAAGCAGATTGCTGTCTTGCTTGATCCTGCTGATAGTGCTCTGCAAACTGTTGGGAATATTCCTGCAAAGCATCTTCAAGCAAAGCCTGAGAGAATTGACAAAATCTTAGCCTGCTCCTGATTAGCATGGTCCATTTCCTGTCTCTGAACCAATTGCTATTGCTGCAGCTGAAGAAATTGCTGATGAATTTGTTGCTAATATAAAGCCTCCTGTTGTAAACGCTCCTGGAGTTGCTGCTGCAGTTCCTGTTGATGTACTCTCTCCAGCTCCTGCTGTTGAAGATACTGATGTTGTAACTCCTGTTGATGTAATCTGTCTAGTTCCTGGTGTTGATGATACTGATACTACAACTGTTGTTGATTTAATCTCTCCAGCTCCTGGTGTTGATGATGCTGATGCAGAAATTGTTGCTGATTTAATCTCTCTAGCTCCTGGTGTTGATAATACTGATGCTGAAACTGTTGCTGAAGTAATCTCTCCTGTTGCTCCACATGAAAATGATGTTGCTGAAGTGTAGCTTGTTGTAAAGCAAATTGTTGCTGTGCTTGTAAATGAATCTGATGCTGTTGCTCCATCTGTATCAAGTGCTGATGATGGAGCTCCTCCTGTTGCCTCTGTTGCAAATATGCTTTCTCAGCAGCCTCTCCTTGAAAATTGATAACATGCTGGGCAGAATAAGGAATATGTTGGGCAAGAGGTTGAAAAACAGGTTCAGAATGAGCAGCAACTCTAGAAGACTGAGCTTGTCTTTTGCATTGATGTCTCTGATGTGTAGCATTGAAATTCTCCAACAGCTGGGCATTATAGTCAACTCGAGGTGATGGTGGTGGTGGTGGTGGTAGTTGCTAAGCAGGAATATTAGATGGCCCAGGTTGAGGAGGAGAACAATGAATTTGATGTAAATGTTGGGCATCATAATGAGCAATCTGGTGACATGGAATACCAGGATACTGAAAGACAGGAACAGGAGGATGATTCTTTCAATATATATATTAGAAATTTATGACATATAATATATATTGAAAACTCACTCTCAAAGCAGCATGTATGGTAGGATTAGAATGACGATGGTTTGGAGGAGAGCCAAGAAGACATTGATCATATTCAGCCTGGTGAGCAGCAGATTGAGCATGTTGGGGAGAAGTAGGAGGAGTAGACCTAGTTGAAAAAAAGAAGATTGATATATATAATATAAAAAGAAAGCATAAAAATGACTTACATATTGTAAGCAACAAAAAGAAAGATCTAGAGGGTCCAGAGGGTCCAGAGGTCCAGAAAATCCAGAGAATCCAGAGGGTCCAAATAGCCAAGGAAAAACCAAGAGGTCCAGAAAATCCAGAGTATCCAGAGGATTTAGAAAGACTCAGAGGCTAAAATGATTAGAAAGATAGTCCAGAATGCACACCAATCACCTTGCCTCTCTCAGGGATCTTCTCGTCACCCAGAAGTAGTAACCAAATCACCCCAGGTAACCAAACTTGAAGTGATGACAGGACTGAAGGTAATAAATTACCTGAGACAAATCGACTGGGAGAATGAACTCTTTGAGGTGTGAAACAGCCCTCCCAATCAGGTCTCTGTCCTGTAGTGCAATCAGAGGTCCCAGCCCAAAGGCTTTAAATAACTAGCAGATACACAGAGTTAAATCTGTGAAGCCAGGTAGTAGGGACTATGATCACACTTCTTTCAAGGAATGGTTTTCACTGCTGAATCACTCCTCAAAGAGCAAGGCAAGGATATAGATGCCTAATCCTTAGACTATCCCTCTTAGAAAAAAAAGAGGATCAATAAAGACTACTACATGTGGGATGAGAGAAGGGAATGGCATCTGAATGGGTAGATAAGCATACCAAAGGCTCTTGGAACAATTGTTGAGAATCAGCAGGATCAGTTCAGTAGGGGAGAGTGTAGGAGGGCAAGAGGATTCACTCAGAGATAAGAGGGCACAAGGGTTTGTATTACATAAGCTACACAAAAGTGAATGGTACTACTGAAGGGACAAAGGGAAAACATAAAAGGGAAAAAATGTGGCATTAAGTGATTGAGGTGATGGAGCCAATGGAATCAATTGAGGTGGTAGAGCCAAGTGTGGCGAAATAGTCATCAGGAGGAATGAGACTCTGATGTTCTGCCTTAAGTTTTTAGATAATACTGTTTCCACCCTATATGGGCCTTAATCCATCACTTTTTATCATTGTGTCATCTGTTTATTTGCACCACATTTTTCCATTTTTATGTAATTGGGTACCATGTCATATCTCCTCCCCATCCCAATATGGCAATGGGGTGTCAGTGGGGGATATGACCCTTATATATGTGGGAAACACCCCCAGGTATTTGATAATGTCATCATTCCCATGCTTGGCCACAATTTGAACATCTTTACCAAAAACATGGTATTTTGAATGTTTATTTGTGAGCCCATTTCCTTTTATGGTAATAAATGCGATGGGTTCCAAATAGTAGACCATATCAGCCACAATTTCCTTTCCTTTTTCAAGGAAATGCTATTTTCTTTTGTTTGTTATGGACTAGTTTGCTTTTTTGGTAATTTATGTGCTAGGTTCCAAATGGCCCATGGCAATCCCTGATAGGCACAAGTTGTTTCATATGAATCCACCCACAGGAACACTAGTTTTTTTCCTTGTTAGCCAATAGGTATACTTGTTTCTACACTTATATATCACATTTCCATCACAATTGGTTCAGTCAGTATCTTCTCATATCTTCTTCATAGCCTACTATGGAAATGGGGCATCGGTGAGAGAATTGTTTGTCAAAATACCATATTTTCTTTTATTGATTGGAGCCAATTTTCTTTTTTAGAAGTGATGTTCACCTAACTCTTTATTACACTAAATCTTCACTTTTGTTATAACTTCCTTTTGTAAAGTCACATGACCAGTCACTTGATGAGTTCAATCTCTGATATCATAAATGATGTCATGCCTCAAAATTATCACATATAGACTAACCTAAGATCCAGACATTGATTTACCCCTAACTCTATAGATTTTGATATGTACATATGTACCTTCTATTGTATCATCATTAGCATGTATATAGATCTTCTCATATCTCTGTTATATTATATGTATATGGTGACCTAATTATTTTCACTTTTCATTCTCACACTTTCAGTCACATGACTGGTCACATGACTTGGGCCTAGATCTATGATGTCATGTCTCATGGCTACCACCCCCTTTTAATTACTGCACCTTTCACAGAGCTCTCCCACACTCATGGGATATCACATCCATATACAATAGTAATTCACACCTTATCTATACATGCATGCATTTGAATTCTTTTTTGGGGTTCTTCATGAGGATTCAGCCTGTGTAAAACTACATGCATGTAACACATGGCATGATCTGTGCACAGTAGCTAGACATATAAGAGGTGCATCCATTGCTGGCATTCCCAGCTTTGGCCACTTGTGTCTTGGGTTAAAACCTTGACCAATAAGTGCTCTCCACAGCTCTCTCTCTTCTGCAAGGTCTTATGGCAGACCTTCAGTTGCTCAGCTTCGGTGTTTTGCCTCCAGCATAATAATCTCAATCACATCTGAGATGGTATCTTGATTCTTATCTAGATAGTTAGTGTTATGCTCCTGTTATGTATGAAAAAGCCTAGCCACTTTAACCACTAACTGTGTCTAAGGTATTTGAGGTGACTTTAGATTGGATAACCTAAGTGTAAATCTCAGGAGTCTAGCCTCCCTAGATCAAAAGTGTACCAAAAATCTATAAACTTAAGGCAGAACTTGGAGTCCCATTCTTTTCCAACGACTATTTCGCTACCATCGGCTCTACTGCCTCCATTGACTCTATTGGCTCTATTGGCTCTATCGGCTTGACCATTTAATGCCATGTTTTCTCCCTTTTTTGTCCTCTTCCCATGTGCTTTTCTTGCCTATTTCTCCCTTCAGTGTTTACTGCCTGCTTCCTGTCCGCTTCTTGCTTATGTAATTCCCCTAAAAGTTTCTCTGTTATAAGCTTCAATCCCAGCCTAATGCTTATGTCCTCACTTCAATAGTTTACTTCCAGCCTCTTATTTCTACCCATTATTTTCTTCATAACACTTTCATTCACTTCAATATCAGGTTCACTTCAATGCTAGGTTTAGTCTAATACTGGGTTTATTTTAATGCCCAGTTCACTTTAATCCTGGGTTTACTTTAATGCCCAGTTCACTTTAATCCTGGGTTTACTTTAATGCCCTGTTCACTTTAATCCTGGGTTTACTTTAATGCCCAGTTCAATTTAATCCCGGGTTTACTTTAATGCCCAGCTCACTTTAATCCCAGGTTCACTTTAATCTTGGATAACACTTGAAATTAGAATAAAGCATTTCACTTGAATGCCAGATAACACTTGCAACTAGGACAATGACATGTGCCAAAGGCACAGGTCACTCTCATTACCTCCCAAATTCTCACCTAATCAAACTAGATAACACTTGAAAATAGTTAACACTTGCAACTAGCCCAATGACATGTGCCAAAGGCACAGGTCGTGTGACGAAAACACTTGTGTAGTTATATTGACTACGACCTGTATCTAGCCAGCATCAACATGTGACATAAGGGTGTCAGTAGGGAAGTTTTTTCTTAAGCGATTCTGAACCTCTTTCTTACTGACAAATTTTTCCCATGGCTCTGTGTTAGACCGCATTTGGCAATTTTTTCTTTTTACCCTGGATATCAGATTATATTCACCCACTATTCAAATCATCACATGACCACTGATGACTTTGATGAACTTGTTCCCACACTATATGTGCCTAAGTCCATAACTTTTTATGATTGTGTCATCTGTTTATTTGCTCCGTTTTTTCCATTTTTGTTAATTTGGGCACCATGTCATATCTCCTCCCCATACCAATATGGCAATGTGGTGTCAGTGGGTGATATGTCCCCTACATGTGTGGGAAACACCTCCAAGTGTTTTATAACATCATCATTCCCGCGCTTAGCCACAATTTGTGCATCTTTACCAAAAACAAGGGATATTGTTTATTTATTTGCGGGCCTATTTCCTATTATGGTAATAAATGCGCTGAGTTCCAAATAGTAGACCATAGTCCGCTTCTGGTCCAAGTTATTTCGTGGGAATCCATGGGAACCTTGTTTTTCTTCCATGTTAATAGAATGTAGTAGTTCTCTTTTGACATGACTTGTTTCATGGAAGTCTGTGTACAGGAAAGCCTAGTCAAAATGGTTTATTAAAAGTGTATAATTAACCTCACTCAAAGTGTATAAAACTGTAGCTCCAAGGCTAGTCAAAAAAGTGTAGTCAAAGTGTAGTCATATTGACTACCATCTCTATCTGGCCAGAATCTACACATTACATAGGGGTGCAAGTGGGAGAGTTGTTTACTTTCCTAATAGGGTGGTTTTTCTCCCCTACACTGTTTTCCCACACTGCTGCTTTAGTCTGCATTTAGCAATTCTTTACTGCATACTATGCATACCAAAATATTTGACCTATCTTTCAAATTGAACTATGACCATAAATTATTTCCATAGGTTCATTTTCATTTCCACAGATATGTACCATGTTTCTATGGCTTTTTTTTCATAACTCATCTGTTTATGTTTACCTTGAAGTCTTGTCAGAAAGTGTGCTATTGCTATAGGTCAAAGTGTAACAAAAAGTGTACCAAAACTGTAGTCATATTTCCTACCCCCTCTATTTGGCCAGGATCCAGATATGACATAAGGGTGTCAGAGATAGAGTTATTTAATTACCCATTTTGGTTGTCTTTCTCTGCTATACCTCTTTTCCACACCTCCGCACTAGTCCATGTTTGGCAAGTCTTGACTCTATACTCTATATATCAAACTATATACACTCACCCTTCAACTCAGCATATTACCATATATGACTTTTATGGCCTTGTTCTCATACTTCATGAGCACATTTACACCACTTTGGATTATTACATCATCTATTTATTTACTCCGCATTTTTCCTTTTTTGTCTAACTCACACCCTTCTTATATCTCCTCCCCATCCTAATATGGAAGGGGGGTGTCAGTGGGTGATATGTCCCTTATAGCTTACATAACTAACCCCAGATGTCCGATTGCCTGATTATTCCCGCACTCAGCCGCAATTTCGATTTCATTTTCAAGAAGATACTATTTTCTTTTATTTGTTGCAGACCAGTTTCCTTTTTTGGTAATGTATGCGCTGGGTTCCAAATTGCCTATTGCAATCTCTGGTAGGCCAAATTTATTTTATATGAATCCACCCACAGGAACACTAGTTTTTTTTCCATGTTAGTCAATAGATACATATACTATATAACACATTTCCACCACAATTGGTTCAGTCATTAAATTCAGATATGTATATAACCTAGCTCAGATATCAATAACCAAGAATCTTGTTGTTTGATAACCTAAGTGTAGTCTCAGAGGTCTAGCCTCCCTAGATCAAAAGTGTACCAAAAGTGTAGTTGCATTGACTACCATATGTATCTAGCCAGCATGGACATATTACATAAGGGTATCAGTTGTGGAGCTCTTCCTTGAGCCATTTTGAACCTCTTTCTCACCAACATCGTTTTCCCACGGGTCCGCATTAGTCCGCATTTGGCAATTCTTTCTGTTTAACTTATATATCAGATGATATTCACCCACTACTCAAATCATCACATGACCTTTAATGACATTAATAATACTGTTTCCACCCAATATGGGCCTAGTTCCAACACTTTTTATTATTGTGTCATCTGTTTATTTGCACCGCATTTTTCCATTTTTGTTAATTTGGGCAGCATGTCATATCTCCTCCCCATCCCAATATGGCAATGTGGTGTCAGTGGGCGATATGTCCCTTATATGTGTTGGAAATGCCTCCGGGTGTTTGCTGACGTCATCATTCCCGCACTCGGCCGCAATTTGAGCAACTTTCCCAAAAACAAGGGATTTTGAATGTTTATTTGCGAGCCCATTTCCTTTTATGGTAATAAATGCGCTGGGTTCCAAACAGTAGACCATAGGCCACTTCAGGCCCAAGTTGTTTCGTGGGAATCCATCCACAGGAACCTTGGTTTTTTTCCAAGTTGGCCAATACCCCCAATGAGAGAGTTTACTGTATGCATACAACACATTTATACTGATTTTGATTATTATGTAATCTACTCAGTGTTTTCCTTTTGTTATTCAATTTGCTACCTTCTCATATCTTCTCACCATCTTAATATGGAAAGGAGGTGTCAGTGCATAGCCTACTCAATCTCTGTTACTTCTCTTTAATTTCTTATTCACAGTCATTATCATATCTTCTGTATATAGTATAAAATCAGATATCTTGGTAAGTATATAAAAAGTGTAGCCACTTCAACCACTAACTGTGTCTAGGGTATCTGAAGTGACTTTATATTAGGTAACCTAAGTGTAGTCTCAGGGGTCTAACCTCCCTAGTCTTTGTCTACTATTTCCTTACATGAAAAGTGTACCAAAAGTGTACCAAAAGTGTAGTTACATTGACTACCATCTCTATCCAGCCAGGATTCACATATTATACAAGGGTGTCAGTGGGGGAGTTCTTACCTAAGCTATTTTGAATATATTTCTCACAAATAAATATTTCCCATGGTTCCGTGTTAGTCCGCTTTTGGCAATTCTTTCTTTTTATCCTATATATCAGATTATATTCACTCACTATTCAAATCATCACATGATCATTGATGGTTTTGATAATCTTGTTTCCACCCTATATGGGCCTATTTCAACCACTTTTTATGATTGTGTCATCTGTTTGTTTGATCCACATTTTTGCATTTTTGTCTAAGTCAGCACCATATCATATCTCCTCCCCATCCCAATATGGCAATGGGGTGTCAGTGGGGTATATGTCCCTTATATATGTGGAAAATGCCTCCGGGTGTTTGCTGACATCATCATTCCTGCGCTTGGCCGCAATTTAAACATCTTTACCCAAAACATATGATTTTGATTGTTTATTTGCGAGCCCATTTCCTTTTATGGTAATAAATGCGCTGGGTTCCAAATAGTAGGCCATATTCCACTTCAGGCCCAAGTTGTTTCGTGGGAATCCATCCATGGGAATCCATATTAATAGGACATGATAGTTTTCTTCTGGCATAACTTGTTTCATGGAAGTCTGTGTACAGGAAAGCCTAGTTAAAATGGTTTATTAAAAGTGTATAATTAACCTAAATCAAAGTGTATAAAACTGTAGCTCCAAGGCTAGTCAAAAAAGTGTAGTCAAAGTGTAGTCATATTGACTACCATCTCTATCTGGCCAGAATCTACACATTACATAGGGGTGCAAGTGG
>JBBPMX010000060.1:0-34879 GCA_038090515.1 Pulveroboletus cf. viridisquamosus | reverse complement strand
ACTGACACTCATTGGGACAATTATGTGAGTGTGTTTCAAAAACATAGTAAACTGAGTCTTAGTACTTGGTATGGCCTCCTTTGGCCTTGATCACTGCTTCAATCCTTCTAGGCATACTTTCAATCAATTCCTGACACTTGGCAGCCCTGATCTTGTATCATTCCACCTTTATATGCTCCCAAAGTTCTAATATTCCCTTAGGTGATTCAGAGTACTCTGCTAGCCTGCTTTTGAGGATAAACCACAGATGTTCTATGGGATTAAGATCTGGGGACTGAGCAGGCCACACCATGATCTCATATCTATGCATCAAACCACTTCTTTGCCTTCCTGTTTGTGTGCTTGGGATCATTATCCTGCTAGAAAATGATATCATCTGGAGTTTTCTCATAATCCTCTAATGTTTCCTGAAGTTCATCCTCCAAAATCTGCACATAAAGGTCAGCATCCATCTTACCATCAATTTTACATGCCACCCCAACCCCTTCCCAGGTCATGCAGCCCCATATCATCACTGATCCTCCCCCAAACTTAACTGTTCCCTCTACAAGTTTATCACTTAGGCCCTCTCCTACCTTTTTCCAAGCCCACTTTCTACCATCTGACCCAATACAATTGATTTTGGTCTCATCTGACCATGTAACATGTTTCCAGTCATCCACAGTCCAGTGCTGATGACTCTCAGCACAGTCCAATATTGCTTTTCTATGATGTTAGGAAAGAAGTGGGCATTTTTGTTTCACCACAGCCTTCATACCAGCTTTTTTGAGGCAATGGCAAACAGTCTGGGAAGATATGGAGTGGTTCTTGACATCCTGAAGTGCTTTGGTAACCTGGACAGCATTTTCAGCCTTTCCAGTTCCAATAAGATAAACAGCATAGTATATGTCAAGAGAAGTAATGATAGATGGTTGATCACCAGAGGACCTGGGAAGGTTAGGGCAGTGTTTCAAATGATGCCTGCTGATAGTAGATTGGCCAAGACCAGTAGAATGAGCAATTTGATGAGTTGAGTGACCCAATTCTAAGAGAGAAACAATATGAGCAGCTTGTTCAATAGTGTTACGCTTGATCCCGAAGGGTCAAGCACGAACTTGGCAAAGGTCCTGAGAGACTAAGACAAGGTGGTATCTTGCCAGCAGCAAGATCAAAGGTTCACCCTGGTAGCACCAGACGATAGACTTCCCAGTGGGACAGGTGGTTCAAGGGCAATCCCTTGTAATCGGGATGGGATGCAGGGAGAGCAAAAGCGCTCACTCAAGTGTAGAGCGAAGACACATGAAGAGGAAAGTTAGGATGTTATATGCCAAGTAGGTCTAAGCTGGAGTACAGGGGAGCTACTTGGGGTTTATATACGAGAACAAGGAGAAGCTGAGTAATTGTATAGAAAGGAAAAAAACATGAAAGAACAACTGCTTACTGATCATTGAGTCAGCGAGCCAATGGCGAAAGAGGCTTACTTAGTAAGCAAAGAATGTTCTGGAAAACAGAGGAAGAATCTGGTATGTGATGGAGGGAACTACAAGCTTAGCATAAAGAGGACTAAGCAAGGAGAGATAAGTCCAATGGAAGAAAAAGAGTATAGCGATAAATTGTAACAAATAGAGAGAGATTTTATGGTGATGGGAGTGAAAAAAGCAATGGTATTTGATGTGTTTGTATCATGTTGAACTTATAGTGAACCACATGACTTGTTGCTTATGTAACATTATATCCCAACATGTAATTTTAGTACTTTAACATATCAGCAATAAACTGACCCAATGAGTACATCTGTTTAATATCTCCTGAAATAGCAATAATTAGCTAAGCAATGTATATATGTTTGGAAAGCCCTTTATTGGGGCTTTCTACTGAGGGTAAGGTTTAGGGGTCTTCATTTAGTAGTTCTTTAGATATTATAGTGGCTCAAATAAGTGTCCCAATGTTGGGCCATTTTAGAAAGATTGATATTTGCAAGAGAACTAAAATAGATTAGCTCTGACCCTTGCAGGGTCATTAGTAGCCCTAACTCCTACTCTGAAGATGGGCCCTTATTCATGTGATTTGGTTGCCATGGCACTGAGATATAACAATTTCAAAATGACATGTCATTAGGATGCTTATTTGAGCAACATTTCTATTTAGTAATTTTAGTACTTTGTATACCCTTCCTTTGCCTTTATCACTGCCTCTAGTCTTCTAGGCATGCTTTCTATCAATATTTGACATTCCTCAGGCTCTATTTTGTCCCATTCCATTTCAATCCTATTCTAAAGCTCCTAAATCCCTATTATATTGTATATGCTGACCTAATTATTTTTCATTTTCTCTTCACTCGTTCACCGGTCACGTGAACAGATCACAGGACATGGCCTAGACCATGACATCATATGACATCATACCATGTGGTCATCTCACTCATTTAATTACTGTTGCTATGCTTTCACATCACAGAACTCTCCCACACCTGTGGGATATCACTTACCATACTTAGATATCTTTCAACACCTTATCTGTAGCACAACTTGGTCTGTGAACCATGGCCCACAATATATAAGGGTGTGTCCTCAGCTGGGATCCCCAGCTTTGGCTACTTGTTCCTTGGGTTGAAACCTTGGATGATAAGTGCTCTCCTTTGCTCTTTCCATCCTGCAAGGCTTTATGGCAAGCCTTTAGAAGACTTGGCTTCGGTGTTTCAACTCTGTCATAATAATCCCTTTTGATATTGTTATATAGTTATTAAACTTCTTTTTGATGATTTCCCAGAGATGTTCAATAGAATTAATATCTGGAGATTGTGCTGGCCAATCAAGAACCTTGATCCCTTGAGATCCCAGCCACTCCTGGGCCATTTTAGAGGTATGCTTGGGTTCATTATTTTATTGGAAGATAATGCTCTTCTCAGGAATCCCAGATTTTTTCATAATAGAAAACAGATTATCCTTCAAAATGGAGACATACTGCTTCCTATTCATCCTCCCTTCTACCTCTGCAAGAATCCCCACTCAATTCCAGCTCATGTATTCCCAAACCATTAAGAGGCCTTCTCCAAACTTTACTGTTTCTTGTATCTTCTTATCTTGCAAAGGTTTTCTTGCCTCTTTCCACATACACTCTCTTTCATCTGACCCAATTCTGTTGATCTTGATTTCATCTGACCAAATTACCCTAGTCTAGTCCTCCACAGTCCAGTATTGGTACTTTAGAGCAAAGTTCAGCCAATGTTTTCTATGTTTCACAGACAAGAGTGACTTTTTTTTCTTGATTACAGCCTTTAAAGATGCAGATTTTAGCACATTTTGAACAGTTTGAGGAGAGATAGGATAGGAGAGGGTAGAATTAATTATATAGGTTGCCTGGACAGCATTTTCAACCTTGCCAAAGGTAATACTAGAGGCAACCCTTCTTTTATCAATAGAAGAAAGTTTAGAAGAAGGGCCTAATTTGATATTTTCCCTTTCTGGATGGATTTTTTTAAGAACCCTGGCCACAGTGGATTTCCCTAGACCAGTTTGGGAGGATATTTTCCTAGCCGAAAGGCCAGATTCAGAGAGAAAGAGGATATGAACTCTAACAGAGGCAAAAATAGATTTCATAGTGAAGTAAAGCTAGCTAGATGGTATCTCTGCTCTTTATAGTTCCCAGGGTTATGTAAGCTACATAACAAGACAAGGTTTAAACTCAGCATCCATCAGAACATTATGTTATTTACTAAAAATTGACTAATAATATTATGCTCAAATAAGTGTCCCAATAATATGTCATTTTGAAATTGTTATATCTCAGTGCCATGGGACCAAATCACATGAATAAGGGCCCATCTTCAGGGTAGGAGTTAGGGCTACTAATGACCCTGCAAGGGTCAGAGCTAATCTATTTTAGTTCTCTTGCAAATATCAAATCTTTCCAAAATGGCCTAACATTGGGACACTTATTTGAGCCACTGTAGCCCAACAATCAAAATAATGCAAACATTGGGTTGGTTTTGTTGCTCACTGTATCTTTCTACATCCTTTTGTATCATGGGCCAGTAATAACATGTCATAATCAAGTCTCTGGTTTGATGGGTTCCTGGGTGTCCTGTGATTGGGTGATCATGATTTTCACAGATTACTTGTTCTCAGAGATTGTTAAAATGGGGTCTCTGGGAGGTAACTCCAGAACTCTGGAGTTCGAGCAGGACTTGGCTTCACTGTGTGTGGTGCACCCTTGTTACAACTCCAGGGATGTCCTGTAATTTTGAAACAGACAGAAGAAGTCAAATTGACCCTGTTGCAAGCAATGAAGGTCGAGGATGATTCAGAAGAGAGTCTTGGAGACTCAAGGGGGTCAGAGTGAGCTTGGGAGACTGTCCAAGTCAATATTCAAACTGAAGTATCTACTACAAATGTGGAGACTTATATATGGGAGTAGAATATACAGTGACCTCAAAAACCCTTTCCATGTTAGTCTTTAATATGGTGTATGGAACATATTACCAAAGGTCATGGGAATTTTGCTTAGCTTTGGTGGAGTCATAAATAGTACATACTCTTGGCTACATAATTGCTCTCATGGTCATGTGATTTGGCTTACATGTGGTAGAGATATGATTCATTTAAAATAGTAATACCATGGAATGGGTTTTTGAGCTTTTGGATCAATAGCTAGGATCTCAGTTAAATCATAGAATAGTTGCCATTTTTTGTTGGTACAGATAGAGATATACATGTAAATAGTATGTCTGAGTTTAAAAATGTTCACACACTTCTTAATTCTCAATCACCATCATGGTCAGATCTCTTTCTCTTACTCAACAAAGCACCATCCTCTCCTTGCTTGATGCTGGCCACTCTGGTGAAGCTATTGCTAAGAGAACTGGTATTAGCCCTTCTGCTATATCCAAACTTTGCTCCAAAGAGCATTCAGCTCTTCCTAAAGCTATTGGAGGTCATCCTTCTAAGCTTTCCTCTACCAATATTTATCATGCCCAATATTTTATTAGCTCTGGCAAAGCTGAAAATGCTGTTCAAGTAACCAAAGCTCTTACCAAGATCATCAACCAACCCTCTCTGCTAGTACTATTTGCCTCCACTTGGAGAAAGCTGGTATGAAAGCTGTAGTCAAGTCCAAATGTTCTCTTCTTTCTGCTAGACATCACAAGGCTCACTTAGATTTTGCCTATGCTCACAAGGACTGGACTATAGAGGACTGGAAAAGAGTAGTATGGTCTGATGAAACCAAAATCAACTGCCTGGGATTAGATGGGCATAAATGGGCTTGGAAAAGGGCAGGTGAGGGGCTTAGTGATAGGCTGGTAGATGGAACTCTCAAGTTTGGAGGTGGTTCTTTGATGGTGTGGGGGTGTATGACTTGGCAGGGAGTTGGCTATGCTGCCAAGATTGATGAAAGAATGGATGGAGACCTTTACCTTCAAATCTTGAAGGAGGATCTGCTGAATACCTTGCAAAACTATAGGCTCAATCCTTCTGATGTCATCTTTCAGTAGGACAATGACTCCAAGCATACTTGCAAAAAGGTCAAGAACTGGCTAGAGATGCAAGAATTCAGGACTATGGTTTGGCCTGCACAGTCTCCTGATCTGAACCCTATTGAACACCTCTGGGGTTATCTCAAAAGAAGACATGCAAGGCATGAAAACCCTTCTACTGGAATTCATAAGTTATGAAAAAGGACTGAGATAGAGTGACAGGATATAGCACCTAGGGAGTGTCAAAAACTGATTGAAAGCATGCCTAGAAGAGTTCAGGCAGTGCTTAAAGCAAAATGAGGCTATACCAAGTACTGATAATATCCAAATGCCCATTATAATTCAAAAGCCAAAAAACCCTTTCCATGGTATTGCTGTTTTAAATGAATCACATCTTCACCACATGTAAGCCAAATCACATGACCATGAGAGCAATTATGTAGCCAAGAGTATGTACTATTTATGACTCCACCAAGGCTAAGCAAAATTCCCATGACCTTTGGTAATATGTTCCATACACCATATTAAAGGCTAACATGGAAAGGGTTTTTGAGGTCACTGTAGGTCTTACTAATAATCTGGAGTGTGAATGCTAAGTGTACCAGAGCTGTGCTCCTAAGCAGAGCACAGGGATGGAGGGTGAACTGGGATGAAGCTAGTGGCTATGTACTGTAAGCAAAGAATGGAACGTAATACTAAGAACAAGGAATACTAAATACAGAGGGTCTAGAGTGTCAGGGATGTGGACTCATTGAGAACACACTGGAGGTCATAGAAAAGAAGTCTGGAGTTGGGTCTGGAGTTAAGTCTGGAGTTCCAGATTGACAGATATGACAGAGATTAGGTACATGAGGTCATTTTTGTTGGTCCATTTTGTGGTTTCTTTCTCTAATCCTTTGAGTGTGTACTTTTTGGCATGTGATTGGAAGTGTTTGACTTGTGCTTCTATGGTTTCCTTTTGCTGTGCTCAAATTTCTGTTCTCTGGAGAAAGAAAAAGGGTCTCTCTTGCATCATGACATTGACAAACATTGAATCTGGGAGTAGAATTTGTTATTTGTTGTCATTTTGTACCCCCTTTTCAAAGTCTGGCCTCCTGGACAGAGGATTGGCTGGGTTCATTTTACCAGAGCTATGTTTGAACATAAAGTTGTACTCCTGGATGATTTGTTGCCAGTGAGCTTGTTGTTATGAGAGGTCAACTGGTTTGCAATAGAACTCTAGGTTCTTGTGATTGATGAGGATCTTGAACAGATGAGTTGCACTGAGAAGATATCGGCACCATTCTTTAAATGCAAAGATTACCATGAGCATTTCAAGGTCTGTTGCATGGTAATTTCTTTCTGCATCATTCAGAGATTGAGAGATAAATGTGACAGGGTGCCAAATTCCATCTTGTTGTTGCAACAGGACAGCTCCAATACCAACACCTAAACCATCGGTTTCAACATGATAGGGGTCTATATTATAGGCATTATTAAGGTAGGGGCAGATGAAAGCATGGCTTTCAGCTGATCCATCACTGATTGGCATTTGTTATCCAATATGAAATCAACCTTTTCTGACATGAGGTTGTCTAATGGTCTTGCATCTATGCAAAGTTCTTTATAAATCATTGATAGAAGTTCAAGAATCCAAGAAAGCCCCTTAATTGTTTATGGGTGGTGGGCTGGGGCTAGTCAACTATCACTTGAACCTTCTTTGGTTCCATCTTTACTTTATCTTGGGATATAATAATCCCTAGGAACTCTGTTTCTTGTACTTTGAAATCACATTTGTTATGTCAGAGATACAGGTGTTCTTGTCATAGGATTGTTAACACTTCTCATACTACTTTCAGTGTTCTTTGAGTGTCTTCATGAAGATCATGATGTTGTCTATATATACTATGACAACTTCACAGTCAATTAATTCCTTAAACAAGGAGTTTATTATGGTTTGGAATGTCACAGAAGAATTCATTAAACCAAAGAACACCATGAGAGGCTCAAATAACTCTCTGTTTGTACAAAAGGCAGCTTTCCATTTACATATCACCTTTAGCCATGTGTACATTATTATAACCCCATCTTATGTCAAACTTGGCATAGTACTTAGCTGACTTGAGCTTTGTTGTAATTTCCCAATTTGGGATGTGGCAGTACACTTAGTGCTTATGTAATCACCCCTACATCACACTTAGAGTACCTTAGTTCTACCTTAGTGATTAGCTACTGAGCTCACTACAGGTATGTAACTATTAGCCTACTATAGTGACTAGCTACTAAACTCACTACAGCCAACCATTTCAAAAGGTTATGAGCCCCGCTTGTGCTCAATAGCCAAGTGAATTCACTCAAAATGGAGTTCTTCAACTACTCCATTGAACTCTCCCATGATGTTATGACTGTGTCGAGCAGCCATCGAAGGGGATGGAAAGACCCTTCAGCCGGAAGAAACAACCAAACCTACAGCCGATAACAAGGCTAGCCGGCAGAGAATGGAATGCTGTAACCCTGGCAGGGGAGCTACAAGTGCCAGCGTAGCTGATTGGAGGAGTACCTTTAGCAGACAAGGTTTTAACCCAAGTCCCAGGGGCCTACAAAGGGTGAACTAGACAAGTGGTCAAAGATGGGGTTTAGCCAGCTGGGACTGCTGCCTTATATATTGGCAAGGCCTGCGCACAGACCAAGCAGTACACTACTATACATGGTAATAATAGATAAGGCTATGTTACATAAGGAAAGACGGTAATGACCGTGGGTAAAGAATGGAAGTGTGGATGGAGATGAGATGTGCAAGGCTGCTGTGAGGCGAACCCTGAGATCTGGATCTGAGATCTGCAGAGATGGGAATCTAGATAAATAAGGTGTGATACATGGGATGAGATTAGATCGGATCAGGAGATCTAGGAGGTGGCAGGATTGCCATGGAGATCCGATGGAAATAAGGGTTAGAGTAGTCTAGGGGTTGTCAACGTGTAACCCTAGAGGCTATGATGTCATAGATGATGTCAAGAGTCTGGATGTATCACGTGACTGGTCATGTGATTGGCCTTGTGGGAGGTCATGTGACAGAAGGAGTGTGAGGAGTAAGGAAAGTGATGAAAAGAGTGTAGAGATAAAAGTTAGTTGCATGTGGTTCATAACACACGATGGCAGAAATTGGACAGAGTGATGTGCAGCCACCATGGAAGCCCTAGATGTCCATGGACTGCATGAACACCTTTTTGGGCCAGTAGCACACTCAGACCAGCAATCCCAAGCCCTTGCAAAGTGGATTCTCACTTTCACTATCCTGGATTCCATTCTCATAGGCATGCTTTCACTTGAGAAAGTACATGAATGCTATAAATACCTAACTACTTGATTTGGAAAGCCTACCCTATCTTACAAGGAAGTGCGCACAGCCACTGAAGTAGCACATGAGGACAAAAAGGCTACCAAAGAGTTAGGAGAGGCTGAGAGAACTACTAAGAAGGTTGATGAGACTGTCGACATGATAAGTGCAATAAGCGCTGCACAAGCAGTGCCAACTGATGCATCAAGTTTCCCATGAGATCGACCACTGACATAGCAAACCAGCCGAGATGTCAAAAAGACTGAGATGCCGAAGATAGTTGAAATGGTGGATATACTCGAAGAGGGTGTTGGAGGTAGTGGCCATGTTGGAAACCTGAAAAGAAAAAAGGTGAACCATAGTCAAAATGGCTTGATTTGTACCATCAAGAAGAGTGCTGAAAAGATCGACTGACCTACTATGGAGTTTGATGAATATGGTCAGTGCGCCTTGAAAACAAACAGTAACTCACCCATGCAATTTGCCACATATCTGAAACCACAAGCCTGTGATGAATGCAGTTGAATGACCAGCAATACAGATGGGCTAAAGCCAGATGAAGGGTTGGGAAGGGCAGATAAGTACCACAGGTCAAATGACACTGCAGGTATGACAGGCAATGATGAGCGTCGCCCAGATGGGCCCACAGAGCCACCCAACCATGCTGAGGACGCTGGATATAGCCTGAAGAAGATGGGGCGCATGTTGAAACGTCAGCACACATGGTCGAAGCAAAAGGTCAAGAGAAACTCACCTGAAGTGGCTCAAGATGAGCAACCTGACCGAGCCAATGAAATGGCTACATCAAATGAGGTCTGTGTATATCTACAGCACCCAGTTAGCAGGCAAAATGAGCATATTGCACAAACGGATGCACAAGGTGGTGAGATGGGCACAGAGGCCAAGATAGCCAAGTTGAGAGTTGGAGTTGGAGTGATGAGTGGTGACAGCAACAAAGTCTGTCGACCCAGGAAGTCTCCTGAGCCACCTGATGACTTCCGCAAATGCAATAGCCCACTGCTTGTACCCTGGAGCTTCGAGCTTGAGAGTGTTACAATTTATGCATATATCTTGTTTCTTTTTCTGTCTTTGGACTTATCTCTCCTCGCTTAGCTCTAGTTATGCTAAGCTGGTAGTCCTTCCCATCACATGTTTGTTTACTCTCTTTCTTTCCAGAAGGTTCCCTACTTACTCATTGAGTTCCTTCTGCTATTGGCTCGCTGACTCAATGATCAGTCAGCCATTATTCTTTCATATTCTTCTAGTTTCCATACAATGACTCAGCATCCCTTCATCCTCATATATAAATCCCAAGTAGCATCTATATCCTTTAGCTTAGACCTACTTGGCATATCTAATCCTAACTTCTTCTTTGTGTGTCTTTGCTCTACACCTGAGTGAGCACTTTAGCTCTTGCCTGTGTCCCATCCCAATCACAAGGGATAGTCCTTGGTTCACCCACGTCACTGGGAAGTCTTTCACCTGGCATTGCCAGGGCAAACCCTTGACCTTGCTACCTGCAAGGTACCCCCTTGTCTCTGTCTCTTAGGACCTTTGCCAAGTTTGTGCATGACCCTTCAGGATCAAGCATAACAGAGAGGGGGAGGTGGATGACTGCAACCTGTGAAGCCCTGGTGAATGGAGTGAGCAGGATAGTCATTGGAACGCACCTTAGTGTGCATGACAAAAGTGAGAGGCCTGAGACGACTCGAGGAACCTCAAGTGAGAGGGAGAGAGTAGCTGTGAGACAAGATAGGTGATCGGGAGCGAAAGCTACAGGAAATGATCAGCACACCTTGACGGATGAAGGAGACTCACCAGAGCACCTCCCTGACTCTCCAATTCCATCCAAACCACCTGACATACCTGCGCAGCAAGGAAACACATCCCCAAGCATTGAGCTTGAGAGAGAGAGGTCAGTACCAGCGAGCAACAATGTCAGACTTACCAGCAGCGCGACACCCACTCAAAGAGTGTCTAAAGGTGTTGAGGGAGCTGCAAATGAGTTGGTGAGAGCTGTGCAATGACACTGCAAGTCCCTGAGCACGAAGCTTAAGGGAGGGCATTTGGACCTGGCAAGCAGTGACGTTGGACAACCTTGCAACATGACGGACACATTGAGAGCATTGGCCCATGTCGAGGATGTTGAGAGAGAGATGAAGAAGCTGTGAATATCATCAGAAGGGCAGCGAGTCAATGCAAAATGGCCTGACTCACCTATGAGGTCCACAGACCCAAAACATGCTGTGTATGATCCAGGAGGTGAAACGAACACACCTGGAAGTTGGAAAAGCCCATTGGGGCACCCACAGGACATGTCAGACCCACATGCCAATGAAACAAGTGTGCGATGTCGAAATCCCAGATCAGGAGGGCAACTGGGCAAGGAGGTCAAGTTGAGGGACAGTGAGTGCAGAGGACCACACGGAGATGATGGATATGGCATCCAGATGGATGGGATATGGTCCCAGGAAGGTGACAAGGCAAGCGGCCAGCATTACAACTTGAAACGAGTTGAAATGAGATCGCTAGCTGCTGTTACACTTGATCCTGTAGGGTCGAGCGTGAACTTGGCAAAGGTCCTAAGACACTGAGACAAGGGGGTATCTTGCTGGTAGCAAGATCAGAGGTTCGTCCTGGTGGTACCAGACAATGGACTTCCCAGTGAAATGGGTGGATCAAAGACAATCCCTTGTAATCGGGATGGGACATGGGGAGAGCAAAAGCGCTCACTCAAGTGTAGAGCAGAGACACACAAAGAGGAGAGTTAGGATATTATATGCCAAGTAGGTCTAAGCTGCAGTACAGGAGAGCTACTTGGGGTTTATATACAAGAACGAGGGAAAGCTGAGTAATCACATAGAAAGAAAAGGAACATGAAAGAACAACGGCTTACTGATCGTTGAGTCAGTGAGCCAATGGCTAAAGGAGCTCACTTAGTAAGCAAAGAACATTCTAGAAAACAGAGGAAGAATTGGGCACATGATGGAGGGAACTACAAGCTTAGTGTGAAGGGGACTAAGCGAGGAGAGATAAGTCCAACAAAAGAAGAAGAGCATAGTAATAAATTGTAACAGCTGCAAGCAGAGTGAGTCAGGATGGAAACTGCAAACAAAAGCTGAGGAATGTACCTAGGCCACCCATGGCATCTACAAGGTCCCAAAAACATCCCATTGACCACCTGAATCCTCCACTTCAATGTGGAAAGTCGAAACTGCAATCTGAAAGATCAGCAGAACAGGACTTACCAAGTCCATTGTACAGCTGCACCAAGCTGATCCAAGCAAATCAAGAAGCTCAGATGTGATCCAGATAACCTGCAGAAGCAGGGGGAGTGTCTTGAGGAGTGAGCTGGTAACAAGAAGTGAGAACAGATGAGTAGAGATGCAACTGTGTGCACTGAATTTCAAGCATGCAGCTAGTTAATCCAGAGTGATCCGAAATCAGTTGCTGCCAGACAGGCAAAAACAACTATTCATTTACCTAGTTAATCCGGAGTGATCCAAACTATTATGTATGAGAAAAAGAGAATGTAATGCATATACAAGTACTCACCTCAGCTGCTGCCAGACAGGCAAAAACAACTGAGGTGCTATGGACCAGAAGGAAGAGGTTTTATAGTATGGGTGACAAGCTCGTACCTCAATAGATGTCATAGATCAAAAGCATGTAGAGCATAGGTACCTCACTATGGACAAGCAATGTGATATAGTTAATCCAGACAGGTTTATCTGGATCCAGCATATCTGGCATAGTATCTGGTACAATCCAGGTACTGTCTGGGTTGGCAGGCAAGCGGTCCTATTGTTTCTTAGCAGTTCGGGATCCTGACATGTCTTTCGAATGAGGTAATATTTTGTCACTCCTACTCGAGTGAAGTCGTAATCCCATACTCCTGACAAATTTCCAGTGCTGGTCCTTTGTGAGCGGTTTTGTAAGTATATCTGCCACTATATCTTTGGTAGAGACATATCAGACCACAGCTTCTCCCTGTCCAACCAGGTCATTGTGGACGTAGTGGTATTTTCTCTGAATATGTTTGGTACGGGCCCGGAATTGGGGATCGCAACACAAGATAATGGCTGCCTGATTGTCACAAAACAACTCTGTGGGGGCCTTCTGCAGATGTCCAATCTCATTAAAGAAGGTCCAAAGCCATGCCAAGTGCTGCCCTGTGTTACTGAGCCCAATATATTTGGATTCTGTGGTGGAAAGGGCTACCATGCTTTGTTGCTTGCTGGACCAAGAGATGGCTTCACGATCGCTGATGAACACGAAACTGGAAGTGGAGCGGGAGTTATTCAGATCCTGTGACCAACCAGCATCCAAGTACCCATGGAAGTCAAGATCCATGGAGAGCTCTGTTCTGTTGAAGTGGAGTTCCATGTTCTTCATTGCCTGGACATATCGGAGTACACATTTTGCAGCCTCCCAATGCACAGCCTTTGACTTTGTGCTAAAATGGCTAAGGGCACCTACTGCATATGTGAGATCTGGGCAGGTTCTGAGTATGAGATACATCAGTGATCCGATGATGGTGAGATACAACACCTGCTTCCCATCTATGAGGAGTTCTGGTATGACTGAGTCATCAGGTGGATCGGTGGCAGAAAGGTGCAATCTGTGTGCCATGGGGGTCCATTCTGGTTTGCAAGTGGACATACTGGTCTGGTCCAAGATGGTATGACAGTACTGTGACTGTGCCAGGGAGATGGTCTGGAGTGGGCAGTTCCATTTGATTTTGATGCTGAGTATGTGTTTAGCCTCCCCAAGATCATGCATTTTGAAAGCAGCAGACAGTTTTGCTTTGATGGAGTCCATGAACTTTTGGGTGGTGGCAGCTAAGAGTAAGTCATCGACGTACATGACTAGGAAACACACTTGGCCATCTTTCTGGAACACGTAGAGGCAGGTCTCTGCGTCTAGGCAAGCAAATCCGAGTTTTCCAAGCTTTCAGTCCAATGTCTTATTCCATGTTTGGCCGGCTTGTTTTAGTCCATACAGCGAGTGCCAGAGCTTCTAACAGTAACTGGGTTGGATCAAAACACCTTCCAGGGGCATCATGTACAGGTCCTCTGTTAGCTCCCCATTCAAGTAGGTGGTGGATATGTCCATTTGGTCTAGCTCAAGGTCATATTTTGCAGCTAGGGCGACTAGTGTCCAAATGGAGTCCAAGTTGGCTACAGGGGTGAAGACTTCCTGGTAGTCAATGCCTTCTTTCTGCGTGAATCCACAAGCAACAATCCAGACTTTGTACTGTTCCACCTTTCCGTTTTGATCTCATTTGATCTGGAACACTGGTTTGAAGGTAATGGGGGTCACACCATCCAGAATGGGAACTGTCTTGTAGACATGGTTGGCATTGAGAGTTTGAAGTTCTTCCTCAGTGGTGGATTTTCACAGGTCTCTGTCTGATCTGGCATATGCTTCAGCCAGGGTGGTTGGGAGCAATTCATCATCAGACGTTCATGCAGATCTGGCAAATAAGAGTTCCTCTATAGAGGCAGTGAATACGGCAGCAATATCCAGCACACCTTCTGGTAGCTCAGGTGGGTGATCCAGGATATCTGGGTGTGCTTCCTCTTTCTGCCTCTCTTGCCTTTCTGCTTCCTCATTCAAGATATGGTTGTAGTTCTGATTTTTATTTGTGGACTTGCATTGCTGCTGACTGCATTGGATTTGAGGTGGTGCTGGTGCTGGTGCATCAATCAGATCTGGGACAGGTGGTATATCTGGTTCATGCAGTTCTGTGGCATCTGGGGCAGGTGCCGGAGGTTGGTAGTGGATGTCATTTATTTGAAGTTGGTCCAGGTGTTCGGCAAGATCCTCAACCATCTGGTTGGCTTGGTGGACATTTGCTTCTGGCATGGGAATGGCTCCCACTGGTTCTGCATCCAGTGGTAGTTGTTTGTAGGCATTTTCCTCATCGTCTGCTGGTGCCAGACCAAGTTCTGGGAGTAACCCCTCCCACTGTCCCTCAACAGGGGGGAGATTCCATGGAGTGGTATTGGCTGCAGCAACAGTTCTGGATTCATTAAAGACAACATGCCAGCTGGAGATGATTCTCCACCATTCTATGTCCAATAGCTTGTAGGTGTGCTGCCCATGGGTGTACCCTGTCATGATACACTTCCGTCTGTGTGATCAGAATTTGCCCCCACATTGTTCCTTTGGTACGTGTGCATAGGCTGGGCATCTGAAAGGGTGGAAGAAGGTCGGATCGACTTGACATCTGAAGAATACCTGGTCCAGAATCTTTCCCCCGAGTCCAGAAGCTGGGCTCCATGCGGTAATGTGGGCAGTTGTGGACATAGCATTGACCCAAAAGGATTTGGGTAACTTTGATTCTTCTAGCATGGTGTTTGCTAGAGTGGCCAGTGTCTGGTTCATTTGTTCTGCAAGACCATTTTGCTCAGGGGTGTATGGGGCAGATGTTTCCAAGTGTGTGCCATCAGTCTGGAGCTTGTTTCAGAATGCTTTGTTTGTATACTCCATGTCACCATCACTTTGGATGAATTTCATGTACAGATCCGAAAAATCCTCTTGTCCGATCTCCATCTGGAGGAAAGTCTGGACATCTGCTTTCCACTAATTATAGATCTGTAATGCTTCACTTTTATGTTTCATGAAGTATACCCAAGGGAAGCAGCTGAAGTTGTCCACTATGATCAACCAAAAGCAGTATCCTTCCCATGATGTTGGGCTGATTGGACTGCTGACATCTGTGTGTACCATTTCCAATGCATGGGTGGTTTGGGGGCCATCCTAGGTACCAAAACGGAGTTTCTTCATCTTACCAAGTGTGCATGCTTCACAAAAGCTTGGGGTACTGGATAAAGTGTCAATTCCCTGGAGTTGATTCGATTTTACCATGTGTTAGATGCAGTTAACGGATATGTGTCCCATGTGCCAGTGAAGCAGGTTTATATCAATGGTTGCATTTGCCACCTCACTTTGGTCACACAGAGTGGCATGGGTATGGTATAGGCCACTTTTGTGTCTGGAAATCATTACGGTCTTAGGTCCTTGTTAGACATAGCATGCATTTGAGTTGGCAGGGAAAACAGTGGACAGTCCAGCAGATGCAAGCCAGTTTATGGAGATGAGTGAGATATGGAAGTCTGTGACCAATAGGACATTCGACAAGATGATTTCGAATGTGGATCTGGAAACCCGATGTAAAACACTAATCCTATCCAGAGAGGATAAGAACTAGAAAAAGAAAGGGTGTGAGTATAGGACTTGACCCAAGGGAGGGAGACAGGAAAGACAGGCCAAAGTGAGTAGAGGACCTAGGCAGCTCCCTTCTCAGACAGACAGAAAGTGGAGGGAAAGAAAGATGTGGAAAGATGTATTAAAAACTCCAGGGACACACTTTTATAGTCCAGGGCATTCCCTAGGACTTATGAAGGTGAAGTGACAAAAGTAGCTAAAGATCCGAGCAAATCGGAATATATCTGGGATCAATCCGGACCAGATCCGGGTCGGAAAACATTGATCTGGGACCGGATTAAGCTAATCCGGACCGGATAAATCAAACCTAACAACCAAAACCTACCCAGATGGACACAGAACATCATGGACTGGAGAAATCGGGTATTTGCACAACAGGAGACTTCCGTCTCCTACACCAAGACATGAGTGGTACTGATCCAATTCCGATCACATGCGTTTCCGAATTGTTTCTGAGAGTAACCAGGTGAGGCAGATCAAGTGGACAGTATGTCTTAAACCAGGATCGATTTGGAACCATGTGTGATGATGCTCCTGAGTCAATTATGAGTGCATTTCTCCCACTTTCACCTTGCTTGGACAATGTGTAAGCATGGATCTGTTCAATTAGCGCCTGTGATATATGTTCCTGGACCACATGGGCCGAATCCGAGACCCCTTCTGACACATTTGCCTTCTCCTTCTTCATCCTTTGCTGTCTGAAGGCGCTGCTATGCAGGTCTGCTACCCATTTCTTGTAGGATGCACACTTTGCAGAATTGTGTGTGGAGGATAGGTGGTGCTCACACCAGGTGGAAGCGTTTGGCAGGTGGGTAGTTGGTTTCCATGCACTGGATGCATTCATTGTGGACTCTGCATGTCTGGATGGGTACAGTTGGGCATCTTCTGCGATGATGCGAGTTTCTGCAGCATCAAAGTCCTCGGTGGTGTTAATGAAAGATGCCTTGAATAACTCCCATTCTGGAGTTTTGGGAAGGGAATTGAGGAGGATGAAAGCCATGACCTTTGAATCCACCAGAAATTTCATTGTGGCAAGTCAGGACTCTGAGGTCCAGAGCGACATGATATGCTCTGAAATGTCTGAGGTTCTGTCCCAAGCCACATTAAAGAGTTGTTGGAAGATATAAAATGCGGATGCGACATTTGGAGCGTCCAAGAGCAATAACAGCTTATCTCACAATTCTTTAGTAAAAGAGCAAAATTCTGTTTTAAGTAGGAGGGTGTTAGAGAGACATTGTTGTATGATGCTGTGAGCTTTCTCATTGCATTTGTGCCATTTGCGGACCTCAGATGCTGTTACTCCAGCACCACCAGATACAGGTTGGGTGTCCATACTGGAAACGACTCCATAGACTTTGCTGTTGCAGAGTTTTTGGGTAACCTTGACTTTCCATAATGGGAAAGTCTCAGGTCTGGTTAGGACCTCGTTGCTTTGGATGGTATCCAATGTCATGTCAGACATGTGGTGTTGTGTGACAGCTGTCAGCCAGCCAATCAGCAAAAATGGGATGAGGTCCAAATTTTGCACTAAGGGTAGTGCAGGATGAGTTGTTTCTGGTCAGAGTGTGCCAACAGGGCTCATAACCTTTTGAGTGTGCAGCTAGTTAATTTGGAGTGATCCAAACTCAGCTGCTGCCAGACAGGCAAAAACAACTATTCATTTACCTAGTTAATCTTGAGTGATCCAAACTATTATGTATGAGAAAAAGGGAATGTAATGCATATACAAGTACTCACCTCAGCTGCTGCCAGACAGGCAAAAACAACTGAGGTGCTATGGACCAGAAGGAAGAGGTTGTATAGTATGGGTGACAAGCTCGTACCTTAATAGATGTCATAGATCAAAAGCATGTGGAGCATGGGTACCTCACTATGGACAAGTGATGCGGTATAGTTAATCCAGACAGGTTTATCTGGATCTGGCATATCTGGCATAGTATCCAGTACAATCCGGGTACCATTCGGGTTGGTGGGCAAGCGGTCCTATTGTTTCTTAGCAGTTTGGGATCCTGACATGCCTTTTGAATGAGGCAATATTTCGTCACTGAAGCCAGAGCAGATGGACACGAGTCACAACTTATCATATATGGTAACTGCTTGGTGCAGCCACATGGACTCATCATGACTGACAAAGACTCACCAAGGTCGACCTGGACTCACTACAGACACATCCAGGACACATAGAAGGCATGAAAATTGTATATTCAAGGCTATATACTCTGCATATGCAAATGATGCTGCAACCTGAGCCAAGGAGATGAGATGTCGCATCCAGGCAAGTCAAACCGCACCCGAGACACGATTACCCAATTAGGAAGGTGCATGTGTGGACTGAACTGTGACATACAGACTTGAGACATAACTGAACTTTTAATACCAGACACACTTTCATTTGGATAGAACCTATTGGAGATATTTCTCTCTTTTGATTACTTAGGTTCATTTTACTAAACACCCACATCACCACTTGAGGGGGAGTGTTGTAATTTCCCAATTTGGGATGTGGCAGTACACTTAGTGCTTATGTATGTAATCATCCCTACATCGCACTTAGAGTACCTTAGTTCTACCTTAGTGATTAGCTACTGAGCTCACTACAGGTAACTATTAGCCTACTATAGTGACTAGCTACTAAGCTCACTACAGCCAACCATTTCAAAAAGCTTGTCTATGAGCTCATTGATTAGTGGCAGGGGATACCAATTGTGAATGGTGATGGTATTGAGCTTTTGGTAATCTTGCACAGGCCATAAGTGACCATCTTTCTTCTTTATGAAAAAGAAGGCAGAGGCAAATGGACTTTTGCTGGAGTGGATATGCCTAGATTTAAGATTCTCCTTAAGGAAAGCATCCAGTTCCTTTTGTACACCAGAACTGAGGGAATAAACTTTGCAGTCAACCATATGATCTCCTGGAAGCAATTCTATTGCATGATCCCAAGGTTTTTGGGGTGGGAGTTCATCAAAGGATTCTTTCACAAACACATCAGTGAAGTCATGTATGTATTCTGGGGCAACTTCTTCAAAGGTTTTCTTCTTCTTTTGTGTGAATTCTTTGGCTGCTATCTCAGTGACAGTATTCCTGAGATAGGAATCTGTGTTTAATTGAAAGAGATGATTGCCTTCTGAGAATCGCACTTCTTCCTTGTCGTCATCCTTATCTTTGAAAAGCCCAGGTAGGTGGTCATTCATTTTTACACCTAAACTCAATATGGCCTGTCGGCCAATCAATGGATGGATTGTGGGTCCTGAGCCAATCATGTCTGAGAAAGACAGTATTGATTCCTAAGTCAGTTATGGAAAGAGTGTTATATCTGCCATTCCAGATCCTTGGATTTAACTCTGGATCCAACTCCAGGCCTACCTCCTTAGACTTCTGGTGCATTCTCAATGAGTCTGTATCTTTGACATTCCAGACCCTCTATATCCCTTGTTCTCTATGTTATGTTCCATTCTTTGCTTACAGTACATATGTAGCCACTAGTCTTGCCTCCAGTCATCTTCCATTTCTGTGCTCTGCTTAGGAGCACAGCTCCAGTACACTTAGCATCCATCCTCCAGACTCTTATTAAGATCTATGTTTTGCATCTGTATATAAGGCTTCACACACTGTTGTAGATACATAATTTATTTTGAATATTGACTTGGATAGTCTCCCAAGCTCACTCTGATCCCCTTGAGTCTCCAAGACTTGCCTCTGTATCCATCCTCAACCTTTGTTGCTTGTAACAAGGTCAATCCAACCCTTGACTGCATTCCAAAATAACAGAACACCTGGTGTGGGAGCATGTGGCCTCCTATGGTTGTAGGTTACCCTTTTTAGCTTATCCAGGTGTCCATCAAGTGTCCTAGTTGTGTTCCATGTCCATTCATATCATCTCAAGATCAGTCCATTTTGTCTTTGGTTTATCTGTTTATCCAATTCATTCATCTGGTCCCAGGTTCATATGTACCCATTTGATCCAGTCTGGTTCCATCTGCCAGATCATCCATTTATATGTATCATTCGTTGGTCCCATCATACATTGAACATTTTGCTATGACATTTTGTTTGTCTTGCAATCTTGCTACTTAGACTTGAGTGTCCCTTCATAAGGCCTTGTGTGTTGCCATAGATACAAAGTCCATGGAAATGCTTAGACTATAAATGTATTATATCGAAATCTTGAATCTGATCAGTTTGCTTCCCACTGGTCATTTCCTATCATCTGAATTCCCCCTCCTCATCATTGTGATTGTTCTTGACAGCATTCCACTCATCATTGTTAGTATCTGGGTCCTTGTCCTTGACCCCTTGTTCATATCCAGCCCACATCCTTGGCTGGGTTTTCCTCTCATCATTGTCAATTTCATTTCCATCATTGTGTCAAGTCCAGTTCCTCCAGACTCAAGTCCAATCAGAGGTCCGAGGGTTAGTGTACGAAGTTCGTGAAGGGACGAATGGAGTTTGGAGCGGCAAGGGGGTACCTAGGAGAATGTTGGTGCAGGACTTATGTGTTGTGCCCTTGCCTAGGCTCTGTCCTCGTATTTCATAGAAGAGAGGGAGGGAGAGGAGAGAGAAGGGAGTTGGATGAGCGACAGGAGGTGACTAGTTTGATATTCATACTGAGGTACAGAAATGGAGTACAGGAAGCTTATATACTGAGGTCCAGTCCAGAGTTTGGACGGAGGAATGGAGGACCATATGGAAAGGTATGTCGGGTAAAAGGGAAGCATATGGAAACAGGGAACATATGTAGTGAGAGCATATGGTGTGGCAAAGGGTTGAAGGGATGGTGCTAAGGGTTGTAACTAGAGAATGGAGGGTCGAAGGTATAAAGGGAATACTAAATAAGGAAAGCGAGGGAAGTCCGATACTAGGAGAACGGAGTCCAATACAAAGGGGCGAAGTCTGGATTACGGAGGAACAAAGAAGGAGTGAAGGGTTCGAAGATTGGAGATCGGAGCAGATATGACAGAAAACCACTCTTTGGCCCTTTTGCTGGTATGCTTGGGGTTATTATCCTATTGAAATATAATCTCATCTGGGGTTTTGTCATAGTGTTTCAGGATTTGCTAGAGTTCATCTTCCATAATATGTAGATAAAGATTAGTTTCCATCCTACCATCAATCTTGCATGCCATCCCAACCCCTTTTCAAGTCATACAACCCCATATCATTAGAAAACCTCCTTCAAACTTCACTGTTCCTTATATCAGTCTATCACTTAGGCCCTCTCCTGCCTCTTTCCATGCCCACCCCTTCCCATCTGATCCAATACAATTGATCTTGGTCTCATCTGACCATATAAGCTGCTTCCAATTCTCTACAATCCAGTGCTGATGACTCTCTGCAAAATCCAACCTAGCTCTCTTATGAGCAAAGGTAAGACAAGGGCATTTTTTCTTCACCACAGCCTTCATGCCTGCTTTCTTCAAGTGGTGATGAATATTCTGGGAGGAGATTGTATGGTTCTTGATATCCTGAAGAGTCTTGGTGACCTAGACTGCATTTTCAGCCTTTCCAGTTCCAATAAGATAAATAGCATGGTACATATCAGCAGGTGTGATAAAGGTAGGATGACCACCAGAGAATTTGGCTGGGTTTGGACAAAGTTTAGAGTGAATTCTTCTAATAGTGGAGTGATGGACACTGGTAGAATTAGAGATTTGGCAAGTTGATTAACTGTCATATCCGCTCTGATCTCTGATCTCCAGACCCTTCACTCCTTCTCTGTTTTCCGGACTTCATCCTTTCATATCAGACTCCATTCTCCTAGTATCAGACTTCCCTTGCTTTCCTTATTCAGTATTCCCTTTATACCTTCGACCCTCCATTCCCTAGTTATAACCCTTAGTATTATCCCTTCAACCCTTCGCCACACCATATGCTCTCACTACGTATGTTACCCATCTCCATATGCTTCCCTTTTACCTGACATACCTTTCCATATGGTCCTCCATTCCTCTGTCCAAACTCTGGACCAGACCTCAGTATATAAGCTTCCTGTACTCCATTTCTGTACCTCAGTATGAATATCAAACTAGTCACCTCCTGTCGCTCATCCAACTCCCTTCTCTCTCCTCTCTCTCCCTCTCTTCTACGAAATACGAGGACAGAGCCTAGGCAAGGGCACAACACATAAGTCCTGCACCAACGTCCTCCTAGGTACCCCCTTGCCACTCTGAACTCCATTTGTTCCCTCACAAACTTCGTATACTAACCCTCAAACCTCCAATCAGACTTGAGTCCGGAGGAACCAGACTTGACATTAACTCAAATCCAAGAGGGAGATGATTTAATTGATTTGAGCAGTAGAGAAAGATTTCATGGTGGTAGTAGTGGATCAAGAGTGGTATTTTGGTTTATTTGTATTTTGTTGGACATATCCATATCATAGGTCACAGGACCCATAGCTTATGTTAGAACATATGAATATATCAATTTTGAATACTACTTAAAATGGCCATATCTCCATATTCTCTGAACTGAATCACATGAACCAAAGATCAATAGCAAGCCAAGAGTGCCTACCATATTTTGTCTCACTAATGCTAAGCAATATTCCCATGCTCTAGCTTTGTATATCATGCATAATGCAAATGTATCAAATATTGCAATGCTTTTGTTGCTCAGTGTATGTCCACTCACTGCTTAAACTAGCAATGCAATAATATATATGTACAAAGCAGACTGCTAAGAAGATGACAGGTGATGTTGCCCCATGGATTTCCTGCAGCCTCATCAACTCAATTTGAAATAATGATTCTAGCCATATTGATCTCCCAGTGCTACAAGAGGAATCCACAGTAGTCAATAAGTCAGGTATTCACCTTTGCCTTACAGCACTGCTTTCATTAGAAATCTCAGAAAAATCATATGATGATAATTATGATATGAGCACCTCTTCTCCTCATATCTCATGTGCTGTGTAATTAAGGAGCCAAGTTTTGTTATATGTGTATGGATGGTGGTGACCTACATATGGTAATATGATCTTTGTGTTCACTCTGAGTGCAAAAACTGTATCCATATCTCTCCTGAACACATAATAGTTATTAAATGCAAGGACATCAAGTACCTATGTTTTTCCTGTCATCTGATGGATAATGTGAGGATGAAAAATATTATGCTGTATATGGTAAGGTCTTTCAACTTCTTCTTCTACTACCATTGTATAACTCATGTCACAGGAATTCTATCAATGCTGGAAACCTGTTCTCCCTTAACTGCCCTGCATTGAGGGCTGATTTGAACTATCACCAAAATTGACCTTACACATGCCTACAACTGTCATTTTTCATTTTTGCCTCAAGGGCCTACCAGCTAATGGCCCAATCAGTATACTTCATGATTATCTTTGATCCTACTTCATCCATCCTGACAGATTTCTGATGAAAGACACTCCATTTGACTTTGGAAGCAAAGACAAACTGAAGGCCTACCAGAGAAATGCATCTATGATAGCAGAGAAGGTCACCATGGTCTATCCATAGTGATCATTACATACAGATGTGGATTGAGGTGACCCTTTTATCAGCCAGAACTGTGACAAAGTGCTGGCTATGAACATTTGACAGGTAAACTACTTTGGCTCTGCTTGTCATAAGGCTCACATCTGTTTTACAGTTTTTTGACATTCTTTTTGATCATTCAAGAACATCACTCAGGGTGTGATCTTGTATATGCTTTCCTATAGGCAGTACATCTGTCACTCTGATAGTTATGATGAACTCACCAAGGCAACTGCAAAGTAATTTCTTGGTGTATTATCACAACAATAATACTGATTATACCACCACAGGCTTGGCTTCTCTGCATTCATTGCCTTTGATACCTGACACTTCCACCCATCTGCAACATGGTCCTTTCTCATTATGTGGATGGAGCAAGTAGTCTTTCATGGCCATTTATTCACAGATGCCATACCTGTTATGCTTGGAAGATCTAACAATCTGAATCATCATTCCAGGATATATCTGCTACTTCCCTCATCTGACCAAAGGTTTATCCATACTACAAGGTACCTCTGGGCATATTGGGACTATTTACCATGGGAAAAAGACTTTTCCATACAGTATCCAAGCTGTGGTGCCCCACAAGAAAAGTGGAAGTGATTCCCCTTACATAGTGGCTATCAATATCAATACCACAATAAGTGTTGTACAGATAATAAGCAAGGAAATGGTCTGTACACTCTCAACATGAAGAAACCAAGGGGAATTGTCATCTTACCCAATGGTAAATCCAGTAACTCAGCATGGACAAAGAAAAACTTGTAGGTTACTTTTATCAGATCCTTCTAAATAGTTTGAACAGTTTGTCCATAAAGTATCTGATGTTCTTAAATGTCATCCTGTGACCATGATTTTGCATCAAGAGGTGTTGTGATGCATAGATAATCAAGACATTTTGTTCATGTTCATCACTGGCCTTGCCACTGCTGCTGTCCCTACATAGTAAACTAGATGTTTCCCATGCTTTCACTCCTGAAGATCCAGGATATATTTGCTCTTTTTATTTCCTATCTCTGCAATGTCTTGCAGTTCTGACTCTTTGGCCACAACTACAGCAATCCTCAATAGCTTGAAATATGGGTCAGAGTCAAGCATGGGCATCAACTATGACCCTTGGTGGCCCATGCTCTGAAGAAGATATTGACACTGGCCATGAGTGGCCTTGCTCTATTGACCAATGGGCATTCAACCCAATTCTTCAGGTCCATTGATTAGTACATTGAGTTCAGAAAGTGCCACTAGGCCTGACAGTGCACTATCAGATAGTGAGACCTGCATTTCATTTCAATGCCATGTATAATAATATTAAACCACTCTAGCTAAATCAGTTACAAGGATTTTGTATGTGCTGGAATCCTTCAAGACTGGTATAAACAACTGGTTTGACAAAGTTGACCAAGAATTCAAGGCACTGTGCAGTCAAGTGCAAATGCTGGATGGTTGGGTGGAAATGCTGAATGGTCAGGTGGAAATGCTGGATGGTTGGGTGGAAATGCTGGATGGTTGGGTGGAAATGCTGAATGGTTGGGTGGAAATGCTGAATGGTCAGGTGGAAATGCTGAGAAATGGGATGGAGGTGCTTGTCCAGCATGTTGCCAAACTAAGGAATGAGGTGAATCAGCAGGATTCCAATTTCTGCCCTCATCAGGTCTAAGGATGCTAATGCAGCATTTCACACCCCTTCCTTGTCACTGACAACAGGAGTACCAGGACAGTTTGGAATGCATTGCAAGTAATATGACATATGTACTTAAGCACTGGAGATGAAGTGGAACCCACCACAAGGGGAAGAATACTCAGACAGACAGACAGATAGAACATGCATATAAGATTTTATAAGATGTTCAGCAAGGACAAGGGATGTGGCTATATATGTATATATGTACTAGGTCTGATGACATCTCAAGTGGAGTTGGTGAAGAGGTGAAATGTAGGAAGTGGAATGTGGGGTAGGACCAGGGATGGCTTATACCCTCTCACCCTATGGAGAAGATGTCTGCCCCTCCCAGTTATCAAGTTCCTCACAGTCTTCAAGCATGCAACATGACAACCACTCATCTTTTTCTGGCCCATAACCAATCCAATGGACAAGATATTATGAATCACATCTGACATGTCATTCATTGATGATGCAGTTGATGAAGCATTCATTTGTGCTATCTTCAGTAATAATTGGACTGGGTTAAAGGTGTTCATGAGAAGGGAACTGATCTGGGTTGTTTGACAAGATCTTATGCAGCTGGCTGGCATGAAAGGTTGGGAAGATGTTAGGTGAGTTTGGGAGGTGGAGCATGTAGGTAGAGCTATTAGGGTGTGCTCAAGGATTATATCAGAACTATTGTCTTATCATTTCCCTAGCCTCTTATCTCATTGGAAGACCATAGAAGGTTCCAGAAGGTTCCAATGATGTCATATTAGGCCATTCTTCTACAAAGTTCTATCACATTCCATAGCATAGCCACTTAGATATTATAAATGTCAAAACATTACATCACTGGCCTCAGGCTCCTTCCCATCCTTGTGCTAGAGGGAACAAGGGCAATATTTGTATCTATTTGGTAGTTCATAATTTAAACTCAGTTGAACTTTAAGCTCTTGAACCCTCCAGCAGCAGCTGGCACAACTGGTCAACAAGGTTTGTGCTCAGACGCTTAGCATCACTGGCAAAGTCACTAGATTCACAACAGCTGTTTGTTATGTCAAGTATGGAAATGGCAACACTAATAATAATAAGGTTATCCTTTCCTACAATGACACAGATCTTGGGCCCCTAGTGGTGAAGAGATACGAGGACAGACATGTGCTACATTCAACAAGTGGCCTTGTCTGTGGCAAGTTCAGGTTGCAAAAGTACTCCTGCAGGGAAACAACGATGTAGTATGTGTTGCAGGAACTTTGATGGGAAAGACTCTTACATTCTGGATGTCATTGCTATTCCATCTGGATGGGATCGTTGTGACCCCATTAAATCAGCTGGGCCAGCAGCAAGCAGAGAGTTTACAGAGTATGGGAATGTGCGCTATTGCAATCAATGTGGAGACAACAAATAAGGAGAACTATGAGGTACACACTGCTACTATCATAACCTAACCCTCATGTGCACTATGTTGATGGTTAGCTAGGATATTGAGAAATTAACCTACCAGGCTATTATTATAAGCCCCAAGCAACTAATGAAACCTGGAGGCAGGTTTGAGGCACTACTGGAGAAGAAAACATTTGTTGACCGCATAATTGCGATAATCTTTGATGAGGCACACTGCATCATGATGTGGGGGAAGTTTCAGCCAGAATATAAGGAGCTGGGCCAATTGCGGTTCACCATAGCTCGTTGTGTGCCATACTTGATCACATCTGCAACACTAACCTCAGAAATGCTTGACAGCATCATGAAGGTCTTGGATCCACACAAAAAGGACAAACCTGTGAACATTCAGACCCACACTGATTGGCCAAACATCAAAATATGTATATGACAGATATGATATCCACTTACTTCATATATGGATCTTATGTTTGTAATTCCTGATGGTTGGAAACCAGGCAATCCAATACCACCGAAGTTCTTGGTCTTCTTTGACGACATCCAGGACTTGATCAATGCTGCAAAGACGACTCAGATGCATCTCCCACATGAGCACTGTGAAAGGATCACTTGGTTTAATTCAGACATGATGACAGAATACAAAGAAAGTCAAGTCACATGCTTACATATGGGAGAGATATGGGGCTTGTGTACAATGAATTATTTGGCATGGTAAGTTTTGATGTATCTGTCAAAGGGACGAAATATAAGTGTTGAGTGACAGGGAATGGACATACCAGACATTGCCCTTGTGATCCAATGGAAAGCAACCTGTCAGCTTATTGAACTGTGGAAATGATGGGGACATGCTGCAAGAGCGCATGAAGCGACAGGAACAGCAATACTCTTTGCTGAGAAGGATCTATTTGATAATGTGCACAAAGAAAAGAAAAGTCATCAGGAAGCAAGAAAACAGTGAAGGGAAGACACACTGGGCTCAGAGCTACCGCAATTAAAGTGGATCTTGCTTGGTGTTGATGCCTGTGTGGACACAATCAAGCAGGACATTCAGGAAACATGTATCAGTGCCTCAGCCCCACTGGTGCTCCCTGCCAATGACAGCAGGCTGAGGAGGTTGATGTTTCCGAGTCCATCAGCTACTTGGAATGGTCAGAGGTTAGTGAAAAGAGGGAAGAAAGAGCTTAATCCTGCAATGGATTACCTTATCAACACTGATTCTCAAGGGTTGGCATGTAGATGGAAGGTAATTGAGCTTTATTTCCAAAGTAACTGCACTGGTAAGTTTCCTATTGTGGAAGACACTGAGAATTTCCAACTCATTCCTTAACAGAGTACAATCACATGGCCTGTGATCCCTTTCACACAGAAGGTTGTATATGCTGCACTCCCATTAAACCTGCTATTTGCTGTGATCTCAACAGCCCCACCCATTTCACATCTCTCAGTGTATTTACCCCACCCACCATGCTCAAGAATCCCACCTGTTCCCACCTTTCAAAGTATGCCATGGAAGCAAAGGAGGTTGATCTTTGCAATGCACTGGAGAGGTGGAGGGTAGCCAAAGCCATAGATGAGCATGGTGAGGCCTGCATGATGGACTATGGCCCCAGATTTGTTCTCCCAACTATAACAATAGATCAGATCATTGATAGTGCTCACCACTCCAAGTTACAGATGATTAATGATCTTTGGAAAGAGACTCGCTGGTCAGACACAACATTGTACAGTGCTGAGATCTTGGCTATTGTTAACATGTTCATTCCTCAGTGCATTCCCATGTTTGCAAGTACACCTCTTCCACAGTGCCTGGTCTTGCAGCCCCAAGTCCAATCTGCCACCGACTTCCCTACTCCCCTTGTGCCAAAGATGAAGAGATACTCAGCCTGTGGCTTGCTGGGTCACACCAGTATGTTTTTTTTAACTGCCATTTCTTCTCTATTAACAGGTTCAGAACATAGCCGTTTATGTCCACAGTACTCTAGTTGCTTAGAAAAGGAGAATCAAATCAAACGTGAACACGTTGAATGAAGTACATTCACATATACACCCATTACAGTCCCAGCTCTAGTACTACATCATCTATTGTCAATGAGCTTTCGCCATCCAGTTCCTCCTGTGCTGCCTCCTGTCCTAACTCATCCTCCATCTTCTTCATAAGTATATGACCTTTGTCGATTAGTTCACTTATACATACATAATTGACTAGAGCACCCTAATTGGATTCTATGTGGTCGGTATTTCTCCAAGTGCATGCATAATTCTGTAAATGTCTTGACCATGTTTGCTTTGCTTTTCTGTGAGGACAGATGGGTATGTAAGAAGTGTTTTTGAAATGCTTCATGCAAGTTGCGGTAGACTTGGACAAGTGGCGACTCCAGAAGAATGCAATCAATGGTATGGTTTGAAAATTTACCACTGTTTATGACCTTCATGAACAGGTTGTTCAGTTCCATGCACCAGTCAACAGTGTGGAATTTCCCTTCCTTTCCAGATAGGTTGACAAGGATTGAATAGCAGATCGCACGTCTGGGGTTGTTCTGGTTATCACAGATACTGTGCTACAGTAATTAACACATATTGCAGGCCCTCTGGATATATGAAATGTACATTCATTAAAAACTCTGTCATATGGGTGGCATACTTATGTTTTCCTGTTACTTTGAAGACAAGGATCCATGCGACGATACACATCTCAATGCGTCCGATATCACCAGAGTTCATGGCATGCATGAGCTCTTCATATAGTAATAGATATTTGTTCAATATTAACATGTTCTCCTATTGCATATCATGTTATGGGCCAGGCTGCCGACATGCTATGGTGACCGCATATATTGCAATATAGCTCCCGGAAAGGACATGCACAATCTCTTTCAACTGTGCAAATGTGGGCTCCGTGGCTGCAAAGGCATCAAGACTATTGATTTTCGGATCATTTTTGGCTACTTCCTCCAGCCAACAATCCAACCATCGACAGATACCGCTGTAAGTAATCAATTGGTGCATTTGCCTGAATCCGGGTTTGGACTGATAGTGTCCAAGATCCTTTGGTCGCAGAATTGCGACATCATGCAATAAAGATGTCAGATCGCCTCTAGCTGTGACTGGATGAAGGAACGTGCACCAGATAGCATCTGTGGCAGCCATCTTCAAGTGGAAAAGCCCAGGAACGAAAACGATATACTGGCATCTTTTCCAAGGTGACATTTCCATTGCTCAGCATTGCAGGAGTGCCTGAACATGCTCAGCTGTCCCTAGGTCTCCATGGAATGGTATAATGTACTTGGATATGTCAGGCATGTTGGGATCATCTGTCTGGGTTGGTTTGTGGATTCCAGCCTGAGCAAGGAGCCCGATAACTGAGTTTATGTTCCCAGATACTGTTGAATTTATGTACTCCATCAATCGTGCAGCGATGATTAGAGTCTTCACAACAGGAATTGCTTCTACCACCTCTGGCTTCCCCAGCACATCCCGAAAGTGCCGAAAATACTCTGGCCCATGCTCAATGAGATCTGATAGTGTTTTCCAGGTGTTGTATCATCTCCAGATCAACATTCCATTTGTGCCAAGGTCTCTTTCATGCAATCCAAGTAAGTCTCAATATGTTTTGCCTGCTCTTTGTGCTGCTGGCTCTCTTGCACAAATATTGCGGACAGATTGCTCCCACAAGATACGAGAGCAATGAAGATCCTCTGTGGTCATTCCATGCTGCAGCGGAAAGAGAATTCCAGAGGTAAGGTGTTTTAATGAGTCATTTGACTTCTCGACATGCTGATCCGATGTTTTTAAGTCCACATCAAAGTTGTTGTATGTATAACCAGCAAGCTTTGTACATCCAAGTTCTCTGATCATGTTGCTTGATTCCAATGACAGTGATTGGATTGCAGAGCCAATTGAACTCAGAGATATCAACAAGCCCATGTGTGCAAGTGTTTTGATAACCTTCTGTGAAGCATGTGCAGATTGCAGAAAAATCCCAAGCATACTTTATAAGTGATTTGCTCTTTGATTTGTGTTTTGAGCCATTATACTGACAATGACAATCTTTTTCTATGCAACTGTATTAGCTTAAGGTCAATTGGTCATCTATGAAGTTACTACTGATGATTGCCCCAACTGTGCACTCCTTGTCCAAGTGGTGAGTCAGTTACCCCCTTCTTATGTCACCACCATCAATAACATCCCAATACAGGCCCATCTCATCCCTATCATCATCTCCATGTGCCCCTGAGACCTCCAGTGCATATGCTGATAGCATGTTATTCAGCATTCCCCACAATGAGGGCACATTCTTTTCAACAGCTTGTATCAGGTCTCCAACACTAAAGGCCTCTAGTTGCTGGATGTTCACACCCGAGGCATTGAAGTGAAGACCACCATCATGTCTTGCAAGCTGCACAATTTCACTATATATTTTCATTGTGATCCTGTTTGCTAGACACTCTACCCTCCTTTTCCCTATCTCTGAGTATCTCATTATGGCTTCTATGACTTCATCTATCTGTACCATTAGATCGACAGTTGTTGGATCATGCTTGTATTGTTCACTCGACAGAAGACCCAAGATGAATTCAGGAAGTGTTATCTGTAGGTAGTACATCATATTTAACAGTATATTGACTTTTTGGGAGTTATCCATCTTGATGAAAAGCCTAAATAAAATAAGTCATCAATCACCCAAATCTAGTGACTTTGCCAGTGATGCCGAGCGTCTGAGCATGAACCTTGTCAACCAGTTGTGCCAGCTGCTGCTGGAGGGTTCGAGGGCTTAAAGTTCAACTGAGTTTAAATTATGAACTACCAAATAGATACAAATACTGCCCTCGTTTCCTCTAGCACAAGGATGGGAAGGAGCCTGCACTGGCCTTGGCTTCACAGGCCTTTATAAGCCTGGCAAGAAGAAGATGGAAAGAAAGAGCTCATGCTCACTCAATCACCCAAGGTTATTAGCCAAGGATAACAGGTGGTCAAAGCTGGGGACACTAGCTGAGACACCTGGGTTTATATACTATAAGAGGGTGTGCACAGACCATAGAGTCCATAGGATAAACTACTATACATAGTAAGACTAGAATACATATATGTTTGTGAGAGAGTTTTGTGATGTGTGAGTGTGGTAATGGAGATTAAAGGGGTGTGTTGTCCACAAGGCATAATGTCATGGTCTAGGCCCTATCACATGACTAGTCATGTGATGGATGAAGTAAGGAGTTTGAAGGTGGTGCATAACATTAGGTAGTATGTATATATAGTCACCCCATCTCATGTACATATATTTTTTACACTTGAAATTCATTCTCTTATAGACTTCCTCTGTTTGAGGTCAATCCTGATATAATTCCAAGCATAACACTCCCCTTACATTGAGCACACTTTGTGCTCTTCATTCTTCACCATCCTTTCTTCTTATATCTTTGCCTAGCTGGTTGAGCCCTTTGCTCCCACTAGTTTCCTCAAACCTCAAGATGCTGGTAATTAATTTCCATGTTGAAGATCTCTTACAGAAGCCCAACAGGCTATAAATCATTTTTACCTCAACTTCACCATTGCATGTAGCTGTGTTAAAGCCACCTGGGCCCAGGGTTAAGAGATTAAAGTATGATACCACTTGACAGGCCCTACATAGCATGGAAACAGCTTGCATATACACTTGTCTAGTGTCATAAGTAAGGATAACATTGCTCTTGGGCATAGTGCACTAGCCCTAGTTCACCTTTACTAACCAATAGGTGTGAATAGTTCTCATAGCAATAGTTGAGGTGGGTTCATATAATCACCCATAATATCACACTGATATACATACACATTGTCACAATGTAGTTTATGTTGGAGAGGACCCTAGCAATAGTATTGGATGATTGATAGGACTTACATAGTAAGCTTTGAGGACGTTGGGATGGTCTAACCTGGTGGTTACGTGTCAAGAGACTTATTGAAACTCAGTATTCTGAGTATGAATCTGTAGCTATATGATTATCTAAGATTACCATAATAGGTAACTAAATGCATACTACAGTAAAAGGGTAGTGAATGAGTCACACTCATTCAACACTCCCCCTTGCTAAGCAGCCAGTAAAGGCACATAGGTATCTAAAGGACGAGGCTAGGCTGTCTGTGGGAGATCATAGAAAACTAGACCTAGCTGTGAGCGGAACTGCTCAAACTTAACATGGCCCAAGTTCTTGGTAAACATGTCTGCAGGATTAGTGGCACCTTCTATGTAGAAGAGCTCAATCTTTCCCTCAGCAACCCAATCTCAAATACTGTGCCAGCGAATATCAATATGCTTATTTCGCTTTTCAGTTACTGAGTTGGAAGCCATAAAGATAGATCCTTGGTTATCTCCACAGATAGGGATCGTGTTCAGGCAGTATCCCATTTCACCAAGTAACTGGCGAATCCATATCACCTGACGGCTGCAATCAGATAAGGCAATATACTCAGCCTCAGTAGAGGAGAGGGCGACAACTGTTTGCATGCATGTCTGCCATGAGAAAATGCCTCCAGCTAGTTTCAAGAACCAACTGGTCTGAGAGCGTTGGGTATTTGGGTCAGAGACCCAGTCTGAATCTGTACAAGCAGTTATCCCATCTCCAGAAGTGCTATCATAGACTAGGAAGTAGTGGCGAGTACCAAGCAAGTAGTGGCAGATATACAGCACTTTGCTCACATGGTCTTCTGTGGGGTTTGCTGCATGCCTTGAAAGGGCAGTGACTGCATAGGCAATATCTGGGCAAGTGCCTAGCATGATGTACAGGAGAGACCCAATGATAGATTGGAATCGTGAGCGAGTTCCAGCATCAGCAGTTTGATCATTGTCTAGGGGATAATACCCCTGAGGCAAGGGAGTGGGTGCGACATGGGCATTTTGCATGCCAAATCATGCTAGGACCTTTTCAAGGTATTTGCACTGGTCAACTAGGACCTGGCATCCTGAGCGGCATATGCACATATGGAGAAACTCAGTGGCTACACCAAGATCTCAACATTCCCACTTCTTCATGAAGAGAGCCTTAACCTCATTCACAATCTCTTTGCTGGGACCACAGAACATGGCATCATCTACATAAACGATTGCAACAACCATATGGGTGCCATGTTTTCTGTAGAGAAATAAGCCAGCATCTGACTTGAGGCGTTCGAAGCCAAGTTCTTCCATGGACTCATTGAGGGCCTTCCACCATGCCAATCCAGCCTGTTTAAGGCCGTATAACACCTTGAGTAGGTGGAGGACTTTGTCCTCTTGACCAGGAAGTTTAAATCCCTCTGGCTGTTCCATGTAGATCTCTTCATCCAAGTGGCCATATAAATAGGCACTGCGGACATCTATAGCCTTGATATGCCAGTTTTCCAGGGCAGCTAGTGCGAGCATAAGCCGCACTGTCTCGAAGTGCACAACTGGAGAGAATATTTGATCAAAGTCGAGTCCTTCAATCTGGGAAAATCCCTTCACGACTAATCGCGCACACTTTCGACCATCTGGTTTGACGTCAAAGACCCATCTGTTCTTAATGACCTGCCGATTTTTAGGGCGATCTACTAGTTCATATACGTCTTGCTTTTTAAGCATCTCCAGCTGCTCACAGCAAGCAGCCTTCCACTCCTTCTGGTCTGCAAAGGGTAGTTTTAGAATGTCCCTGAAAGTCCATTCATGAATCAGCTTTGATCCTGCAGAATCAGCCGATGCAATCACCTTATTCAATAGATATATGACAAGGTCTGCTCCCCCTTCCCAACACAGCTTCTCAACATCCTCCTCACTAAGAGCAGTAGGAGATGATGGAGATGCAGCATCTTTGGGTGGTGAAGAAGGGGTGCCCGGGAAGTGACCCGGTATATCCTTGGTTGGAGCTGGAACCCTAGAAGGGCCAGGCTCAACAATATCGTGCCACCAAGAAGTACGCTCTATATCCTTCAGCTGATCCACTGGGTGTGGTTGTCACCATACACATTATCAGGCCGCCTGGGCACACGACGTTCACGCTGAGGGCAGAGTAGAGGAGCAGGCATAGGAGGGCAAGGTTCCTTTCAAGGTCAGCAAGGAGGAGATAAAGCACATCTAGGCGATGGGATACATGGAGCGGATGGGGGACTAGGAGGTGGAACTAAGGGAGAAGACGGTAGATGAGGAGGTTGAGGATTATTTCTGTCCTCATGACTGACAGGAGGTGGTGCTGGTAGCTGCACATCGACTCCATCAGGAACAGGGGTTTGGGCAGCGGGTTGTCTGCGAGTTGAAGTTTTACACTTCGGGAATTGCGCTTCATCAAAATGAGCGTGTGCAGATGTGAAAACGACATTTGTGGGAGAGCGCATAAAAATATAGTTGCTCT